>PVHX01003742.1:0-137892 GCA_004024805.1 Geosciurus inauris | reverse complement strand
GTACTTCAGAGAGACTGGGAGGGCTTCCAAATTAGGATTTATAGGATTAATGGCTTTTTTCTGCCCCCCCCCCCCAGCATGCCTCCTGCACCCTGAGCCTGTTGGGCTGCTCCTGGGCCAGACCTCACAAGAAGCTGCAGTGTGGCCCATCCCTGGATGGGGAGAGTCATGGGCGCCCCCTCTCTCAGGTCTGGGTCTGTAGCAGCATCTGAGAGGTGAGGAGGAGCTGGGGCAGGGAGAAGCAGGGCCGGGCTCTCCTGGGATGGCTGTGCATATGATCTCAGGGAGGCCCTTGCTCCCCCTGCTCTTCACTGTTGTGTACCTAACAGGGTGGAGGCCAAACATGATCCACCGGTAAGGAGACTGGAGATGGTGCCCTGCTGAGGCATGTGGGAACAACTGTGGGGTGTCGGGGGCAGGATCCTGGCTATTTGTGGGTCTCAGAATCAAACTGGATCCTGGGAGGTGGGAACATTCTGCAGGGGTCTCCAGAGGAGCCCCTCTTGGGCCATCCCCTGCACTGGCCCTCCCTCACACTCAGCACAGTCTGTCACTCCTGGCCAGCCCTACTTCACCCCGGCTGTCCTTTACTCTGTCCCTTCCCACCTACTCATCCCCCAAACAGCTCAAGCCAGGAGCCTCCAGACCAGGTTTCCTCACCTGTATCTGGAGGGTAGAGCCTTTGGCCTGAGGTTCCAGCCCCGTGGATCCAGTTGCTCAGTTGGAGGGGCCTTGTGCTTCCTTAGACACCTCCTCGGGAAGGGCATGTGTTTCCTGAACCTCCTCTCATCTAGCCATCTCCAGAGTCAATATCTGGGTTCTCTGCTCTGTGGCTTCCACATAACTCTCAGTATCTTCCAAGGCCCAGCTCACTATACCCCCTCTGCAGAGCCCGTGGGTCTCCTTCAGCCAAGGGCATAGGGGCCCTGAGCTGTCCACCTTGCTGGGAGTCTCTTGAGACCAGGGACCTCCTTGGACCTCAAGTCCTCAGCACAGTGGCTGGTATGAGCAGGTGCTCAATGAAGGTTGGTGGAATTTAACTTTCAACTGGGCCAAGGGAGATCAAGGGAAACGTGAGCACGTAGTCTTGACCCCAGAGGCTCCTTGATAAGAAAATAAAGTGGAGAATCCGGGTATCTAGTGAGGGCTAAGGAGCCGTCGTGATGCAGGGGATGAGAGGAATGGGAACTGCTGGGGCAGAAAGGAGCCCTGGAGGTTATTCAGTCCATTTTTTTTTTTTCATTTCACAGGTGGGGAAAATGAGGCTCACAGGGCAAGGACGCTAGGTGCTTAGGGCAACATAAATCAGTGGCAGAAATGCCACCAGATTCCAGACCTCTGGGCTTCTGGTCCACATTCCTTCCTCTGCACCCGTCTGGCAGAGCCCACCTTCCCCCTCCCCATTGCAAGGCCCAGCCTGGCCTCCCTCCAGCTGTCCATGCAGTTAGGGTACAGGCACTGATGGGAGGGCCGAGTGGGGGCCAGCAGAGCAGGCAGGTGTCAGGTGGGGTGTACCTGTAGTCCAGAAGCAGGGTGGGTGACTAGGGGTCGTGGGCTAGGGTGGGCTCAGCTGGATGGTGGCATATTCCACAACCTCACCAGGACCCGGCACAGTGGTCTGTGGCCCTGGCACAAGTTCCAGGGCTGAGGTGTCCAGCTCTGCATAGTAGATGTCAGTGTCCTTTAGGCCAGAATCCTGGGAACGGGGCAGAAGGGAGCGATGGCAGGAGGGGCATCCAGGGTCAGGCCGGGGATGAAGCAGCCCAAGGCCAGTGTTGGGATGAGCAGGGAGGTTAAGTGTGCCGTAGGCACGTGAGAGAGGAAAGGGGGATATGGGAGATTGGGGGGAGGGGAGAAGAGAGAGAATCAGAAAATGAATTCATTGGTGGCAAATGCTTGCACTCCCAGCGACTCAGTAGGCTGAGGCAGGAGGATCGCAAGTTTGAGGTTAGCCTGGGCAACTTAGTGAGACCCTGTCTCAAAATAATTAAAAAAAAATAAAAAAAATAAAAAAGGGCTGGGAGTGTAGCCTAATGATAAATGCCCCTGGCTTCAATCCCCAGTAGTGGGGGAGAAATCATTAAAAACAAAGAAAATGTTTAGAAGGTGAATGGGCCACAGGCATTTATGTGCTCCACTAGGCTGTGCTCCCTGAGGCCCTGAGCATGGGTAGGCAGAGATAGGGGTCGCATTCCTGGCCCCACAGTGCTTGGCTCTGAGACATGATTTAGGCCCACCCTCTCATTTTGCAGAGGGAAGACACAGGCCTAGAGAGGGGCCGTGCTGTGCCCGGGGTCACAGCCGTCTACAGCAGAGCCCGGGAGGCATTAAGCGGAACGAGGAGACCAAGCACCTGGCTTTGTATTTTAGCTGAGCCACTTGCTGTGGCTTGTTGGGAACACTGTTCAACCCATCCAAGCCTATCTTTCATTTGTAAAATGGAGAAATAAAATTTATGAGCGTTATCCCTATGATTACAGCCCGGGGCTTCAACTCCCACCCTGGCTGTTCCATGGCGCTGCATTAACTGGGCTTTTAGTTTGATTTGGGGATTATTAGGGTCAGTGGAAAAGCAAAGTCCTCCCTGCCACGGCTGGGGGTAGCACTACTAAGTCACACTGGGGCGTGCCCAGCCCTTCTCCCTCCCAGGATCTCGGTTTCCCCTTCAGCAAAATATGAGGGTGGCTTGAGACCCAAGGCTCTTCCAGCTCTCATCTCGGGATTTTTCCTCACAACCTCCTCCTCAGCCCAGTGCTGAATGCAGGTGCCTAGGCAGACAGTGTCCTGTCCACAGAGCAGGGCCGAGGGAGAGCTAGCGGTTTCCCAGGCCAGGGAGGGCAGGAGGCTGGAGCAGGACGGGGGCTCTGTACTGTTGGAGGGGAGCCCCTGGGCTGGCCCCATGTGGCCCACTCTTCCCTTGGCTGGTGACCTGGGTAGCAGGCAAGGCTGTGTCCTGATCTTAGTTATCCTCCAGCAATGCCTATCTGTGTCCATTGGTGACTGAGGTCAGGGACACATGGCAGGGCTAAGATTAGTGCAATTAGCTCCTGATTTCTTACAAGTGAGAGTCATACCCTGACACCCTGTCCCTCTGCCCTTGGTGCTTCCAGAGCTGTCTGGAGTGCAGGGTGAAGAGGACACCTCTTTTCCAGGAGGAAAGAGCCCCAGGAGAAGGTTGGGGCTATGGGAGGCCAGAGGAAGGAAAAGGATAGGGCTGGACAGATAGTAGTCTGGGTACCAGTCCATACACAGGGCCTGGAGGGTGGCTGCGCCTGGGAAAGAGGGGTCAAGGCCAGCAGGGCAGTGTGAGGAGGAGCTGCTGAAAAGCCTCCAGGAGGCAGCCTAGACCGGCCTCGCCCCCATGGCCTCAGAGGCAGAAACAGCTTGGGCCCACTGTATGGGTCTGCAGGCGGGAGGGGTAGGTGGCCACCATTCTGGTATGGTACAGAACTATGCTGCAGAGGCAGGGGACTGGATACAATGACTGTCTCCTCATTCCAAACACCAGTGGTGAAGCAGGACTGAGCGGAGCCCCCTCTTGTCCTGCCCATAATTATGAGGATGGCTAGGGATGGGAGCTCTGGTGGGTGAGGCCAGAGGTGTCCTGGGGCCGCCCAGACTCTACAGGTTTCCCTGAGGCTTTCTCCCAAGAGACCATCAGTGTCCAGGTAACTTCTCTCTGTAGGTCCTTCTCCACTGAGTGGAGAGGTATGGCACAACCGTGGCTCTGGCCCCAGAGGGGCCTAAGAGGCTGGGTGGTGTGGTGATGAAAAAAGGTGGTTTGGGAACATCTCATCCAGGTGGGGGAAGGGCGCTCCCCAGTAAGTTCTATAGGTTCCAATATGCAGTGAGCCCTGGGCGAGGCTTCAGCCTTAATAGAATCTGTCTCACATGGAGACAGTGGTGACCTGCAGCTCCTGCAATACCCTGACTAGGGCAAGAAGACAGGCACAAAAGATAAAGTGGAGGTGCAGGTCTGGCTCACTCACTGCCTGATGGCAAGAAGGACCCTGCTTCAAGTGGAATGCAGAACACAGAGTCCTTGGCACAAGGCACTAACTCTGGTGCCAAAGATTTCACCAGTGGTGACCTGAGAGAACACTCAGGTACAAGGATACAGCATTAGAAAGGGATGCAGGGGACAGTGCCTGCGAGGACAGCATGTTGGCTGGTCCTTGTGAAGTCATGAGGGCACCGATAGTGAATAAAAAGAACTGAAAACCATCAAGAATAAAAGCTTAGTGTGAGAGCCAGAGACCTTCTGGAAGCTTCCAGAGAGACCCCATCTCCTGCAGTGGAGGATGCAGCTAGGAGCAGACAGGATTTGAGAGTAGGAACCACAGAGCTTGAGAGGTGCTGGATCAGGCAGGCTTGCTGTGCCCAGGTAAGGGCCCTGCTCAGAGGACCTGGGATCCTGGACTCTGGTGAGGATGAATGGATAGAGAGCCCTGGGATGTGTCTGTCCCTCAGAGCAGGCAGAGGTGGCCCACGCTTCCCTGGTAGGAGCTGCTGCCAGCCCAGACTGGAGGACACTGCAGAGGTCTCTGCCTTGCGACAGACACCACCCCCTTGAAAACTGCTCCCACCTCTGTTCCTGCCTGGTGATCTCTGTCTTATCTCTATTTAATCTGTCAATCTGGTCCCTACGAAACCAGATGGCTCCTGGAGAATGAGGCCTCAGGCTATGGTGTGAATGTTGGTGTCCAAATTCACATGTTGAAATGCTAACCCCCAACATGAAGACTTCAGGGATGGGGGCCTCCAGGAGAAGAGAGTGGCATTAGTGCTCCTCTAGAAGAGCCCCAGGTGCCCATTTATACCATCCATGAACCAGAAAGGTTCACTAGACACTGAGTCTGCCAGCCTTGATCTTAAACTACTTGGCCTTCTCAGAACTGGGAGAAATACATCCCTCTTGTTTATGAGTCACCCCGTTCACAGTATTTTGTAACAGCCACCTGGATAGACTACGACAGTCAGCTCCTAGAGGCCCAATCGAGAGGTAGCTCCGATTGCAGCTGCTGGGAACAGTTTTCTACATGCCAGCTGAAGTACCAGCTTGGTGGCAATACTTTGAAAGGCCTCTAAATGGTGCTGTGTCCCCAAAAGAAAGAATACACAGGGTCTGGGAACCAAAAGATGAGAGCTAGCAGGAGTCACTTTCCATTGCTCCTAATGAATGGGTGGGGCATTTTGTGCTGGACTCTGCATGGCAGAGGGTCCCACTGGGCTGGAAGCCAGGGCTGTTCTGGGATTAGAACCCTTGGACTCCACATGTTCAGGAACCACCAGGCAAGAAGAGGAGCCACATGTTGTCAGGGGTAGTTGACTCCCATCAACAAGAGGAGATCAGGCAGCTACTACAGAGTGTGGGAAGGGGAGAGAAACCAGAACCACACTTGGTCTGCTCGGGTGCGTCTTCTGGTTTCGCGATGAAGGGACACACACAGGCCTGCATGAGAAGGGTATGCTTATCAAGGACTCAGGGGCCTTGGGAACGGAGGGCTGGGTCACACCAACAGCTTGGCCACCAACATCTGCTGAAGAGGTAGCACAGCAAGGAGAGCAGGAGATGGATGGGGAGAGATGAGTACTGGATCAACAAGGGCTCCACCTCAGGACGAGAGTCTCACTTAGTTGTGGAGAAGCTGCCCCTGGACCCAGATGGATGAGAAAATCTCTGCGGTGTCAGGGTGCACTGTGGCAGCTGGGCACACATGTGGCTCAGATCTCCTGCAGTGGGACCATGGTGGGCTGCAGCCCTACCTGCTGCTCCATCCCTCAGAAGTCACTGGGGTGACTCCTGTGCTTCTAGCCTGAGCTGTTTGTGCTCGTAAGGGCTGAGGAGTTGGAAGCTCCTCTCCTAAGGGTCTCTCTCCCTTCTCTTGTAAATATGAGCTTTGAATCCTCTGAAGTCCTCCTGAAGATCTAACCTAGATTCACTGGCTTTCCAAATGGTACCCACCACCTGACTTGGCAGACATGAAGGGGAGCCATGGTCTTAGCACCCCTGGGTGTATGTGCAGCATGGACCTGGGCCACACAAAGAGGGGTGTGGGCACGTTCAGGCTGGAACTCACAGCCTACTTCAAACTGAGTTTGAAGGGACCTTAAGTTGCTAACCCCCAGGCTCCCTGCTGCCTCCCTGCTCCCCTACCGCCCAAGTCCTGCCTTGGTGAACAGTGCATGCTCTGCCGCGCTCTCTCACAACTTGTTGAGGAGAATTGATGACAACATCAATAATGTGACTTGTATACAAGCAGCACTGACAACAAACCAGAGTACTGGGGATAAATCCTTTCCTGGCCCAGTAATTGCTCTGTAAGCCAAAAGGAATTACTTTCTTGGCAACAACAATGGAGCCTCCCTGGGATGCCAGACTTTCTCTTCCCCTGGGGACCTCCACACACCACCCAATAGGTCATTCTTTTTTTTTTTTTGGCACTGGGGATTGAACTCAGAGGTACTCGACCACTGAGCCACACCCCAGCCCTATTTTGTGTTTTATGTAGAGACAGGGTCTCACTGAGTTGCTTAGCGCCTCGCCATTGCTGAGGCTGGCTTTGAACTCGCGATTCTCCTGTCTCAGCCTCCCTAAGTGCTAAGATTATAGGCATGCACCACTGTGCCCAGCCCAGGCCATTCTTACAAGTATCTGTCCACTCAGACACCCTTGTCACATGGCCCAAGGCTCATGTAGGACACAGTGAGGGAGATACTCTCCTTGACCCATCATCTGGCCTTTCCTGCCCACGGCAGGTAGGTAGAGGTGGCTCCTTCTGCCCTTTGTCTCAAGAGGTTGATGAATGGATAAGCTTATCCGGGGACTGCATCAATCCAACTCGGGCAGAGCCCAAGGAGGGACAGCTGATGGGGAGGAGGAAGCACAGCCCTTTGCTGGACCTGGTGCTCAGATGAGGGGGAGGCGAGGAGAGGAGGGGTGTGCAGAAGGGGCCCATGGTGTGGATGCTGTCCTTGGGCTAGAGCTGCCAGGCATGGCCTGGTTCCTCTTATGTCCCCAGGGAGGGCTGTGCATGCCAGGCTGAGGGGGCAGCAGTCAGAGAGCAGGATGGGGAACTTGTTCATGGGGATTAGGGCAGCTGCAGCTGTCCTGTTATATCTCTGCAATTTTATGCTGAGCCTGGGCCCACTCTCCAGGGGTCCCATTGGAGTCTTCCATGACTTTCCAAATTGCCAACTTCCATCATATTCTCCCTCCATGCCTCAGGCCCCCACTCCTTATTCCTGTTCTTTCCTCCCACAGCTCTGGCGAGTAAGGTGGTGGGCTCTTGACTACAGGCTGAAGGAGAAGGCTGATTTGGCAAATCCTGGGTGGGGCATGGCTTTCTCTGTACTGGAAACAGTGGGTCTCCCCCTTCCATTTGATCTTGCCCACTTTCAGGGCTACCTGGCCTGCTCTCTGGGCTCCAGGCAGCTGACCTGGGCTCTGAGGTTGTAGAGGGCTCCACATCCCCTGAGTGGCCACCTGTGACACTGGGCTCCTTTGACTTCAGGTGAAGTCCTCATACCTCTGCTCCTCACGATGGCCCCTGCAGGGTCAGTGCCTGCATTTGGGAGCCAGAAGATCCCAGGCTTTCCCCAGTCACTCACTGGGAGATCCTGGGCAAGCTCTTTTTTTAAATTTATTTTTTGGTACTGGGGATTGAACTCAACCATTGAGCCACATCCCCAGCCCTATTCTGTGTTTTATGTAGAGACAGGGTCTCACTGAGTTGCTTAGCGCCTCGCCATTGCTGAGGCCGGCTTTGACCTCGCGATTATCCTGTTTCAGCCTCCCCGAGTGCTGGGATTACAGGTGTGTGCCACTGCGCCCAACCTGGGCAAGCTCTTAATGTCATGGAGCTTCAGTTTCCTCATCTATCCAATGGGACAATGAAAGATTTACATAGATTGTTGTGAGAGTGAGGAAACGGAATTGTGTTTGAAAAGCAGCCTGCAAGGTGGCTGGCCTGTGGGTGCTTGGCATAGTGACTGTGGTCTCTTCTGTTGGGGTCAGTGGGCCACGCGGTGCAGACTAGACCACATGCTGAACCCTGAGGCGGAGAGGAGAGTGGTCAGGGGTGGTCTGAGGAATGGGTTTTGTGTCCACAGTGAGTTCCAGCCCACTTCCAAGTCAACCAGCTGGGGGTCTTTCCCCCCCTGCATAGTATCAGAAGGCAGAGGCTAGGCCTATCTTCTGGGCCAGCACCATGGAAGGAAAGCCATCTCCCCGGGGGAAGGATTTGGCACCCAAGTGGGCCTTAAAAGGCACTTCCCGCCAAGAGGGAGGATGGCTATACTGTGGAGACAAAGACCTGGCTCACCTACCAGTGCCAGGAGAGAGGGTGTTATCTTCAGGCCCAGGCACACTGGCCTGGGTCTCTGGGCTGGCAGCATATGGGTACCACCCTCCAAGCCCCATGTCTGCTGAAAGGAACAGGGTGTGGGCAGAGATGGCAGCCATTCAAGTGGACGCTGGCCCTCTGAGCAGCTGGGAGTAGGGCCAGGAGGAGGGGCTGTGCTGGCTTCCTGGTGGTCTTTGGCAGGACTGGGAACTTGGGTACAGGGTGCAGAATGGAGGGGTGGAGCTGGGGGAGGAAGAGCCGGGTGTCAGGTAGGGCTCAGCCTCTGTGGAAGCCCCACTCTCTCACTGGTCTGCCCAGTGTGCAGCACCCCCTTTGCCCAGGGTACCTGGGTGGTGCCACCCCCAGGGGTAGAGGTTTCCATCTATGGTGGGCTTCCTGTGCCCTCCCTGCCCTGGCCTCCTCAGCCTCCTTTGTCCTCTCTCCCTGTGAGGCAGGTGGGCACATGGCCAGGCGGGTGCAGCTGGGCTGGGGGCACTCTTCTCACTGCTCAGTTCTCCTTACCAAGGGGCGGTAGGACGGGGAGACGCCCAGGTCGTAGTAGGGTGGTTGTGGGGGCAGCTTCGGCAGCTCCTCTTCCTGCTGCTGCCTGCCTGGTTCCAGGTGGAGACTCTGGAAGAGAAGGAGGTGAGTGCTGCCATGGCCTGCTCCGGGCAGCCCGCCAGACCCTGAGTCTGACTGCGGCTCCCTTCCTCAGGTCTCAGGCATCCCACGCTGGCACGCACCATAGTGGCCATCTGGGAGGGTGCACAGCACCCTGAGCCTTTAGCATCACTGCCTCTACCAGGGACCAGCATAGGCCAGGCAACCGGCAGGGACTCCACGAATATTTCTTTCTTTTTTTACTTTTTAAAGAAAATGTTTTATTTCTTGCATAGGCTATATTGCCTTTGTCATTTAAATACTCAGTTTTATTGAGGTATATGTTTTTTATGATAGAACATACCCATCTTAGGGAAGTCATTTTTAAAAATCACTGGAAAAAATTATGTCAATGGGTATCAAATAGTCCTCAGTTAAAACACTCTGGGTGGTGGTTCCTATAGCTTTCTTCTTTTTCTGGTAGAGCAAATCCAAATTCTTTTTTTTTTTTTTTAAATGAACATTGTTTAAAATGAATAAACGGACTAAGTGGTAGGGAAAGAGATTCCTTAGGGGTCCTGGGTAGGTGGAATCCTGGGTAGGGAAGGTCTTAATTTGCCATCTTTCAGGGTTGGAGGTTAGGTTATAGGCCTGGATCTGGCCTATGCTGGTGTGATAGCTCTGTCTTCAGGTTGGGCTCTTGCCCTGGGGCCATCTCCTAATTTTCCTCCCTGTTCCCCTAGTGTAGGGACCTTGTTCTCTGCTTCCCTAGGCCCACCTGGATGTCCTCAGATGCAAGGTGGCTCTGCTTGTTGGGAGGAGGCTCCAGCTTCCGGGAGGGGGACAGGTCAGTCCTGGGAGAACAGAACGAGGTTGAGATCAGCACAGGGACTTACACAGGGGTCTCTGTCCCAGTCAGACTTCCTGACCACTACTGGTCCCTGAGCCCCAGTCATGATAGGCCCCAGTGCTCTGCTCCCAGGAAGCCCCCAGAGTGGCCAGAGTTGAGAATGTGGTGACTCAGCATGGGGGGTAGAGACTGAGGGTGACCTGCCCATGTGTCTGCTCTAGCCCAGCAGCTCTGCAGTATGGTAGTCACATGAGGTAGGTTTCCTAGCTCCAAGGGGCACTGGGAAATCCAATGGATATACCCAGGGCAAGGGGAATGAGGCTCCAGGCCAGGGAAATAAGGCCCCACAATGCAACATGTAGGACACCCAAAATTTTAGCCATCATGATAAACAATATAAAAAAATAATATTTAAAGCATTATTTTTCAAAAAAAATTAATGCAAAATCCATGATGAACAAAATATCAACATTTTAAATAAAGACAGGATTAGAATTACTAATTTTTTTCCTTTTGCCTTAGGCTATAATATGGCTCAGCACGCCACCATTACTGATCCTGTCTTTATTTAAAATGTTGATATTTTGTTCATCATGGATTTTTTGCCTTCATTTTAATCTTTAAAAAATGCATTAAAGCTGGGCACCATAGCATACACCTCTAGTCCCAGCTACTTGGGAATCTGAGGCAGGAGGATTGCATGATCCAGGAGCTGAAGGCCAGCCTGGGCAACTTAGGAAGACCCTGCCTTTTAAAAATGTTTTTTGAATTAAAATATTATTTATTGTAGTGAGTTTGTTTGTTTTTAGTACTGGGGATTGAACCCAGGGTCCTTAACTACAGAGCCACATCCCCAGCCCTTTTAATTTTTTATTTAGAGATAGGGTCTCACCGAGTTGCTTAGGGCCTCACTAAGTTGCTGAGGCTGGCTTTGAACTTGTGATCCTCCTGCCTCAGCCTCCTGAGCTGCGGGGATTACAGGCAAATGCCACTGCTTGGCATGAGTGAGGTTTTCCACTCCCCCATAAACTGCAGCTTCACTGGTCTCTCTGGCCCTCAGCCTGCCCTCATAACTAGTGAGTGGCTGGGAGAAGATAAAATCGTGCAAGTCATTTAACCTCTTTTTGCCTTTGTTTCCTCATCTGTGGATAATTGTGCACTTATTTCTCTGAATTGTCGTGAGGGCAAAATACATCTAAGTGGGGCTGGGGTTGTGGCTCAGTGGTAGAGTGCTTGCCTAGCATGCATGAGGCACTGGGTTTGATCCTCAGCACCATATGAAAATAAATAAAGGTATTGTGTCCATCTACAAAAAAAAAAATCTATCTGTCCCAGTGTACAGACTCTGGGTGGCACCTCACTCACAGTAGTGCTCTTGAGGGCTCTTCCTGCACAGGTGAGGTGGAGAACCTGGCAGGCTGAACATGGTCAGGTGCTCAGGTGTTCAGTGGCTCTGGGAGCCCTCAGGGTGGCTCGCCAGCACTCACCCATCACTGCTCTTTTGCAGTCGGCTTTTCTGCTGCCGGCGGTACAGAAAGAAGACAGCCAGAGCCACACCGATGATAAGGACCAGGGCCACAGTGCCTCCCAGGAGCCTGGCCACACTTCCTGGGCCTCCCTGTGGGAGGGGCTTGTCTGGAACCAAGAGACCAAGAAAGAGAATCAGAGAGAGAGAGGGGGGCGGGGAGATGGATTCTCATGTGAACCAGGAAGAGTCAACAAAGTGGGCAAAAAAGTCAAGTAAGAAAATCAGACACTGAAAGAGGACTCTGTCCTCTCCCCGCCTTGTTCTAGTTCTGGGAGGGGCTAGCTGTCCAGTTTGTGGGGGACAGAACCTCATCCTGTGGCTCCCAGAGCTGTATCTGCAGACCCTGCTGTGATCCTGGGATCTGGGGTATGAAGGTGGGATGGGGTGGGGGCGACCCTGGGCAGGCAGATAGTGTTAGAGATGGGGTCCCCACCTTCTCATTCTATTTCTGGCCCCACAGGGAAGACCCCTGTTGAGGAGCTTAATTACTTTCCCCTCCCCACCCAATTAAACAAGCAAATGAGCTCATTGGAGCTTTGTTCTCATGGCTCTGGAGAGAGGATGAGGATCATGAAGGGAAGTTGGGAGCGTGAGATTAGGTGGAGAAGGGGTGCCTGGGGGCTCCCAGAGAAAACCAAGTCTGTTCAGCCAGGAGAGGCTGAAAACCCCAGAAGGCTATAGCCAAACGTGAGCCCACATCTCTGGGCCTACCTGGCCACAGCACTGGGAGCCTTGCTCCATGGGAGGGAGGCAGGCTGGGGTGTCTGGCAACACCTCTCAACTGGCTCCTTGTGGGGCAAGTTGCATGTCTCCCTGGGCCTCAGAAAAGAGAGAAAAGGTTCTAGGACACTTGCTGGGGTTTGCTGAGCTCTCTCAGTCTGAGCTAGAGCCACCAGCCTGCACCATGGCCAGGGGCCTGCACAGCTTTCTGGCTTGTCCAGGTGTGGTGTGTGAAACCACAGAGGGTGCCAGGCCTTTCCTGCCCCTCCCTCTGCTGGGCTCCATTTCTCACCTCTGACCTTTCCAACACCCAGGGAAGAAGGAGCTGAGGAGAAAATCATATGTACTCCTTCCTCAGCTTCTTCCCCATCACCATATTATATATAATTAAACACGGAGAGGACCTGAATAGAGATGCTAAATTGCAGTTTGCAATAAACACCATGGAGCCAATTTTCCTAAAGTGGGATTGACAAGCACCTGCCTCTCTCTCACTTGCTTCTCTCTCACCCTCTTCTCTCTCTCTCTCCCCTCCATATCCTGAGGAGGGCTTGTCTGGCAGAGACCTGGGTACAGCCTGGCTCCCAGGGTATCTGCAACCTCACCCCCACCCTGTCCTAGCTTCTGGTAATCAGAGAGTGGCCTCTCAGCAAAGGCTCCGGCCCCAGCATCTGGCCATCCACCCACAGTTGCTGAGCTGTGGCCCCACTGAGCTGGCCTTGTGTGAGAGTCACAGGTCCCGGCACTGGGCTGTGTGTGGGTGTAGCACAGGGATTCAGAACCCTCAGACTCCACCTCCAGCCCTCTGCCTCAGCATCATTGCCCTCATGCGTGGACTTCTATGGCTGGGACACTACACACAGTTAAACAAATCTGCCTCCTTTTCTCTAAACCTTGACATCTTGTCACCCATGGTTCTCTCTTCCGTACCCTCAGCCTTCCTGCTCTGCTCTGACTCTGCTGACCCCTTGGCTTAGCAGATGACATGCAGGGAGCACCTGAAGGGTTGTAGCCTCTATTCTGGCCCTGGGTGCAGAGATGCAGGAGGCACAGACCCTGCTTCTGAATTCCATGACCTTCTTGGGTGGCTCCAACCTCCTGATCAGCTCCTGGGAGTGGCAGCTCCTTCTGTCTCCAGTGTCACTCCTGTCACCTGAGTTGCTGTCACAGCCTAACCAACCACTCTGTTGCTAGTCCTGTCTCCTCTGAGCTGTTCTCCACCCTCGAGGGTGGACAGCAGCCCTCAAGTTGAGTGATATTTCCAAACTACAAATATGCACCCTCCTTCCTTGCTTACAATCCTCCAAGAGCATGTGGTCCCAGAAGATCCCTCAAGAGGCCCCCCAAGAACTGGTCTCTGCTGGTGCTGGAAGATACATCCCAATGCTGTCCCTTGTTTGCCATGCTCCAGCCAGCCTGGGCCACTTGCAGATCTCCAAGGACAGGAGTCCCTGCTTCCCTGCCTGCTCAGGCGAGGTAGGAGGTGCTCTCTGTGCAAGGATTTCCCTTTCTCCCCCTCTGCCAGGCCAAACCAGCTCCAATTTGAACTGGCCATGCTTCCTCTCCCTGTTTCCTCCACTGCACTGGCTGTCCTCCTCCCTAGCACCGGCTTTCAGCATATTTTCTACAGACCGAGTGCCTGGCTGACTTGTTTGGCACTATTCTTCTGGGCAGGGGGCGCTAGTGCTTGGTGAATGAACCTGAGGGGGGGCAACTCTGAAGGAGGGTCTGCAGAACCTCTGGAATCTCACCGTCCACCAGGGGGCGCTCTCGCCTTCTCAAGGTACGTTTGCCAACTCCTGTTTCCCTGGGCACAACCAAATCCTAGACCCCTGGTCCCTGGTCCCTGGTCCCTGGTCCCTGGTCCCTGCCGCCAGCTGAGGCAGGCTGGAATTCCAAAGGGTCAGGTGGGAGGAGAAGTGGGGAAATGCACACATACCCTGTCTGGCTCACAGAGTTCAGGTTTCTGTCCCATCATGGTCAGCCCAGCTGTGGGGGTCAGTCCCTGTTCCTTGCCCCTGGGGTCCAGGCAGGGGGAGAGACCGAGTCAGTATCAAGGGCTGGGATCTCAGGCCCGCATCTCCTCCCTGCTTCTGGGACCTGTCTCTCTGGCTTTCACTCATCATTCTCTTGGGGCTTTGGGGCCACTTTAGCAAGAGAGGGAGGCTGCTAGCCTAATAAGGGGCCTTACACCATTCTTAGAGAGAAAACTAAAAATACTTTTTTTTTTTTTTTTGGCACCGGGATTGAACTCAGGGGCACTCGACCACTGAGCCACATCCCCAGCCCTATTTTGTGTTTTATGTAGAGACAGGGTCTCACTGAGTTGCTTAGCGCCTCGCCATTGCTGAGGCTGGCTTTGAACTTGCGATTCTCCTGTCTCAGCCTCCTAAAGTGCTAGGATTACAGGCATGCACCACCGTGCCCAGCTCAAAAATACTTGATGGGTGAGTTTGTGCATGTACTGTGAGAATTAGGGAAACCGAGGCAAAAAGAAGATAGAGTGCTTTGGGGAGGGCCTTACATGCATCAGACAAAACAGAGAACTCTGATTTTTCTTTTTCTTTTTTTAATAAATTTTTAGATATTGATGGATCTTTATTTTATTCATTTATTTCTATGTAGTGCTGAGAATTGAACCCAGTGCCTCACACATGCTAGGCAAGCGCTCTACCACTGAGCCACAACCCCAGCCCCTGATTTTTCTTTTTTTATTCAGTACTGGGGATTGAATCCAGGATTTCACACATGATAGGCAAGCACTTTACCACTGAGCTACATCCCAGCTCCCCATCAACTTCCCTGGTCACTGGAATTAAGAACTCTGATTTTGCCAGGTGCAGTGGTGCAACCTTGCAATCCCAGCAACTGGGGAGGCTGAGGCAGGAGGATTGCAAGTTCGAGGCCAGCTTCAGCAACTGAGTGAGTCCCAGTCTCAAAATAAAACATAAAAAGGGCTGGGGATGTAGCTCTGTGGTAAAGCGACCCTAGGTTTGATCCTCAGTACCAAAGATTAAGAAATAAAATGAAGAGCTCTGATTTTGTTCCTCCCAATTGCTCCATTTCTGTGTTCCACCTTCTCAAGTACAGTTTCCCTTGGAGCCTCTGGTTCTGGTCTGATCCACCTACAGGGTCCCACCCTGGTGGAGGGAATACTGATGGCAAGAAAAGGAGGCACAGGGACAAAAATGGGGAAGACAAGGAGAGCTGGCTTTAAGTTTGTGGTGTGTGAGGCTCTGTGCTGGGCACCTTGGTCAATTTGGGGTTTCATGTCAAGCCTGCGAAATTTGATAATTTCCTTTTCAATGAGCAAAATCAGGCTCAGAGAGGTGAAGTAATTTGTCCAGGGTTGTCCAATTGGTCAGTAGCAAAGTGGGTGCTGGCATCCAGGTGTGTGTATGTGTGACTTTCCTTAGCTCAGGCTTCTGAATCTTCTTAGAGGTCCTGGCCCCTCACTCAGCATAGATCTGCCACCCTCTTCTCATCTCTTTGCAGGCACAACTGCACCTACCCCTTTCCTTAAGTGGGGGGCCCCTGGTTGCTTTGTCTCTGGGCCTCCCCTTGACAGCTGTGAGGAGGGGGACTGGTGCTGGCCCCAGCTGGAGCCCTGGCATAGAGCCCCCAGACACTCTCTGGTTACACCATGACGAATCTGTTCCCCCAGTCCCAGCTCCACAGGATTTAGGGCAGGCCCTGTCACCTGCAGGCAGCCGGGCATGGCTGTGAGAAGGACCTGGGCCAGGGCTGGAGCACAGGGCCTCAGAGAGCTGGGGGCGGCATGTGAAGGAGGGGAGAGAGCCTCTAGAAAGCACCTACTAGTGCTGGACCCAGTCTTTACATGGCCGTGTGCCCTTTACTCTGAGAAGGCTGAGAGAAGTCAAATCAGCTATCTAAAGTCCCATGGCCAGGCCTGTCACGGCTGGACTTGGATCCAGGGTGACTTCTTTTTTGGGTATGTTTTCCTTCCTTCCTTCCTTTTATTTTTTATTCTTTATTTTTATTTTTTTCTTGCTGTGCTGGTAATTGAACCTAGGGGTACTCTACTACTGGGCCATATCCTCAGCCCTTTTTATATTTTTATTTTGAGACAGGATCTTGCTAAATTCCCAGGTTAATCTTGAACTTATGATCCTGCGGCCTAGGCCTCTCAAGTAGCTGGGATTAGATCACTGTGCCAGACTGGCTTTCTTTTTCTTTCCCCTTTTTTCCCAGAGCTGGGAATTGAACCCAGGGCTTTGTGCATTCTGGGTAAGCACTATATCACTGAGCTACACCCCCAGCCCCTGGCTTTTGGTTTTGAGATGGTCTTGCTATGTTGCCTAGGCTGGTCTCAAACTCTTGGGCTCAAGCCATACTCCTGCCTCAGCCTTCTGAGTAGCTGGGACACGGACGTGCACTGCCACACCTGGCTCAGGCCCACTCTGCAGTCCCTTCTTTGTCCTGTATTGCTGGGAGGCCTCCTCTCCCTTAGCTGCCTCCCTGAATTGCCTCTCTCTGGGTAGCTCGCTCTGTCCTGGCTCAGGCCCCAAGGATGGCCTCTGGCCAACTCCCTCATGACTCTGTTTGTCTCTGGGGTCATGCAGGTGGCACTCCTGAGCCTGTTTTCTTATCTGTCACAAGATGACAACGTGTGTTGTTTTCCCATTCCTCAGACTGAAGAAGTGAAATCCACAGTTAGGGGATCGACACAGACCTGAGTTCCAGTCTTTTGTGGTTTTTTTTGGTACTGGGAATTGAACCCTGTGATGCTTAACCACTGGGCCACATCCCCAGCCCTTTTTATTTTTGAGACCTGGTCTTACTAAGTTGCTTAGGGCCTCACTAAATTGCTGAAGTTGACCTTGAGTTTGCGTTCCTCCTGCCTCATCTTTCCTGAGCCACTGGGATTATAGGCACAGGCCACCACGCCCAGCTTGGGTTCCAGTCTTATCAATAGGCAAGAAGCAATGTCCTCTTTCCTGCTGCTCCTGACTGAGGAAACAGCCCCTGCCTTTTTCAAGAGTTGGACTGACCAGGGTTCTCCTGGGGATGGCTTCTCTGAGCACCACAGGGTAGCCAGTTGACTCTCTGCCCAGGTCTCTCCTGGATAGGTCACCTCTTGTGAGGCAGGCCAAATAGGTGTTTCTGGGGAGCTTCAGGCTCTACCCCATAGGGTGTGGTCTGGAGCTGCTTTGATGGGGAAGGGAGGAAAGGGAACCCACATTCTGGAGACTGGATGTTTGCACGTTGGGTAGCAAGAGCTTGTTTCACTGCCTATGGTCCAATGGACAGAATTCACCAGCCATTTCTTCAACCCAGGTGTGCAGGACTGGTCTCTTTCTGCAGGCCAGAGACACAGGCTGTAGGGAGGGTAGTCAGCCAGCTCTCCTCTGTCCAGGAGGTCTGGGGGCAGAGTCCAACATTCTCACTGGAAACCCCAGCCCTCCAAGTGTCAGGAAGAGGTGTGTATTCCAAGCATCATTTTAATGTCATTGGATAAGAGGGGACCTGGTTCACTGGATAGGGAGCTTCTGCCTGTGCAGACCAGAGCAACACTGAGGCTGCAGCGTGTGACAATGTAGGGTGCTAGTGTGTCCTGCATGGCCCTCCATATTCAGGGACATGCAGTGGCTGTTCCCAAGGCCTTGTGGCCTTGGCTTCCAGATTCAGATCCCCAGACTGCCTCCAGGGCCCATGTTAATTCTCCATCTTGGCCTCATACCATCTCCCCCTCACTGTGGTCCTGCTTACTCTGTCTCAGTCCCATTTCAATTCTTTATTCCCAGGATGGGATGGCTGCTGCCCCGTCACACCCAAGGGTTGTGGGAATTTCCTTTTCCCTGTCAGGAATAGATAGATATATCTCTCCTCTAGTTCAGCCCATGCAGGAGAGGACTCTTTCATGGGCTTTCCTGTGACCCACGGTGCCAAGAGAAACCACCTAGAGGTCAGGACTGAAAGTCACAGAACTCTTTCCTTGGTCTGTGCACCCAGTGACTGTGGGGCTTGGATACAGCCTCACTCTGCTCTTTCCTATAAAGCTAGAAGGCTGGGAGTCCTGACCCTCTACTTACAGCCTCAGGCTGTAAGGCTGGCCCTGGGCTGGAGCAACCAAGATCCTCCTGCCTGTTTTGTCTCAGAGCCCCTGGCCCTGGTCACAGTCTCTGCTCTGGACTGGATTGCACTTTAGCCTTGTGTCTAACTCGTGGGCCCCTCGGTGCAAAAAGCCTTTTCTCTTTGGCCATAGAATTGTTCTGGTTCAGAACTTTGCAGTCACCTTCTTTAGACCTCCGGGATGGAGGCTGGCTCTGGGCTCGGCAGCTCTGACCTCCTTTTTCCCTTGCCCCTGACTTCCGTCCATTTCTTTTGCCGGGAGCAGGCATAAATTACGTAAAGTGCTTAGCACAGTGCCTGGCACATAGTCAATATGTAACAAATGGTTGCTATTTTTGTCATTAGCTATTCAATAAATAGAAATTAATAGTGATGGTGATGAAGTTGCTGATAATAGTGATGCTGCTGCTGCTGATTGGTGGTGATGATGATGATGACGACAATGACGATGGTGATAATGTTAGCACTTCTCCCCTCCCTGAAAGATTGGATTCTTCACCTAAGTGCCACTTCAGACCAAATTACATCTGTGGCCATATTATCATTATATCAATTCTATCTTACATGTGCCTTTACTTAAATTATATAAACTGACATCCCCACACCTTTTTCTCTGTTGATAGATGCATAACAGGAGGCTCAGAGAAGGATAGTGAAATGCTCAAGGTCACACGGCTCATTGATGATGGAGGTGAGATAGGAATCCAGGCTTCCTGAGTCCCAATATGGCTCTGTGTGGCCTGGAAGAGGATTTGGCCTCAGTCCATTTCACACCCCTTGTGTTCTCCATCTCTCAGTTTCTCTCCAGAGGAAGACAGTCCAGATTGAACTGGAGTTTGCCCGCTCCTTCCTTTCTTTTCCCTCCCTCCCTCCCTCCCTCCCTCCCTCCCTTCCTCCCTCCCTCTCTCCCTCCCTCCTTCCCTCCCTCCGTCTGTTCCTTCCTTCCTTCCTTCCTTCCTTCCTTCCTTCCTTCCTTCCTTCCTTCCTTCCCTCCCTCCACCTTTCTTTCTTTATCAGGGATTTAGCCCAGGGGCACTTCCCCACTGAGCATATCAGGGCCTCCTTAAGTTGTTTAGGGCCTTGCTAAGTTGCTGAGGCTGGCTTTGATCTCGTGATCCTCCTGCCTCCTGCCTCAGCCTCCCCAGCTGCTGGGATTACAGGTGGGCACCACTGTACCTGGCTGAGTTTGCCATTTTATTAGCAAGACTCAAACCCTCTGAGCCTCAGGGTCTTATCTGGAAATTGGGAATAAGAACAGGATGGTTGTGAAGTGTCGATGAGGTAATGTACATCACATCGGAGTCCTTAGCGCAGCCCCTGGGGGTCATGCTTACTGAGTGCTTGCTCTTGTAGACAGAGATGTGTCTGCCTCTTAGGCAGATGTTCCTGTGGGCCTCTCTGACACCTGCCTTCAGCTCTCCTTCGCACCTTCACATGATCCACAAGCCCCAACCTGGTCCCAGTGTGTGACCCCCTTGGGGAGGGCTGAGGACAGTTACTTTCCTCCTTGCCTGTGATGCTCCCTCCATCTGGAATGCTCTCTCCAGCATCACCAGCCCCCTCCCCCCACCTCCCACCCAGCCCTTCACACCTTGAGTTGTCATTAGGAGGAAGGAGGAACACTATGCTGAGCCCCTCTAAGGTCAGGCCCAGCTGGAGAGAGTTACCAGGATTTCATGCACATTCCTGGGGGGAGAGGGACTATCTCCCAGTCCTACAGGGGCCTCACCTAAGCCCTTTGGAGGGAGGGGAATGAGCGAGAGTTTCACTCAGTCAGGTGAGGAGGACTGGGGGACGTGGGGAGGCCATTTCTCTGTCACATGTCCATCTCTCTCATCCTGCTGGGCAAAACCTTGGTCCTGCTCCTCTGCCAGCTCCTTACTTTCTCCTTCCGAGCTGGTCTCACAAAGTGCTTCCTTGAATGGAGAAAGAAGCTCAAATCAGAAAAGGAAGACTAATGGCCCCATTCTCTGCTTTCTAGCAGTGTGACCTTCACTAGGCCGAGAGTCAGGTTTTCCTCTGTAAAATGGAGAGATGGTAGAAATACATGTGGGATGCATGTGGATTACCTGGTATGGAGTGATCTCTGCACATCACAAGAGAGGGAGGACTTGGTAATATTGAAAAGTACAGTGTATGGGGGAAGGAGTAATTTTTGCATTTGCTGGATGGTGGTGGTGGGCCAGCTGTGTGTGAATTCCAGATTCTTCTAGCACTGGAAAGATCCTCTTATCTCACCCGCCGTGGTAGGGCCTCCTGGAGCTGCTGTCTAGTGCCCAGCTGGGTTCTGGGCAGAGAAAAGGGCCCAAGCAGAGGAGCACAGAACCAGCCTCACTGGCCTGGGGTCTGAGTCACTGAGGAGCTGCTGAAACAGGTGCCAGGCCCAGGCCCAGGGAGCTGCCTGCGTAAGGAGATGTTGGGCGAGTGTGGGGTCTTCTTCGCCAGGCGCCCTCCCTCCTTCAGCTGTGGCAGTGTAGTCTGTGAAGCTTCTGTTGTTCCCTAAGGTGGGAGTTCAGAGGGACTGGGTAGCTTTGAGGAAGAGCCTCTCTAGCTGCCGGGCAGGAGCTTTTACCTCCCTGGCTGGCCTTCTTGGGGGATGGAGGCTGGCGCAAGCCTGTAATCCCAGCACTTAGGGAGGCTGAGACAGGAGAATCGAGAGTTCAAAGCCTGCCTCAGCAATGGTGAGGCACTAAGCAACTCAGTGAGACCCTGTCTCTACATAAAAACATAAAATAGGGCGGGGGAGGTGGCTCAGTGGTCGAGTGCCCCTGAGTTCAATCTCTAGCATCAAAAAAAAAAAAAAAAAAAAAAAAAAAGGCCCCAGTGAGCAACAACAGCATTACAACAGATCCGGCTCTTCCCTGTGAAGCAATCTGTGGAGTCAGAAAGGCGAGTTCAAGGCCAGCTGGGGCAGCCCTTAGGCCTCTGGAGCCAAGCAACTATAGCAAATGGCTTTGGAAGCAGGCTCCACCCTACTGGGCCAGGCCTGCAGCTGGCCTGGTGTGAGCAGGAGGAAGAGGAGCCTGCATTTGAGGAGGGGTGTAAGAGGTGGATGGGGGAGGAACCTGCTGCCCCTCACCCACCTCAACTTACACACTGCCCCAGGTCTCTTCTCTGAACCCTTGTTCTCTATTTTGGAGGTCCATCTCTCCCTCCCAGTCTTGTTGGGGCTCAAGGAGACTCACCCACACAACCCCAGCATTTCTCTGGACAGTTTGAGAGGTGGCCTGGGAAGGGCCCTTCCTCTAGATCTTGCAAGTTCTTCCCTGAATCTCCCTTTCTACAGGATCTGGCTCTTTGGGGTGAGGGGTCTCAAACCTCAGCCCAGCCCTGCCCTGTCAGTCTGAGCTCACTTCCTGCTGTGATGGTCAGTCATAGCCAACAGACACATTCTGTTTCACTTTACTTCATCTGGGACCTGATGAGCACTTTTCAAAATGAAAGTTACCAGGAAAGTAAGGAAACCAGGAAATACAAAACCCAGCAATGGCAGACTTCCTGGAGAATATATTTCTTCTCTGTCTGTTTTTGGTACTAGGGATTGAACCCAGGGACACTTAACCACTAAGTCACATCCCCAGCCCTTTGAATTTATTATTTTGAGACAAGATCTTACTAAGTTGGCTAGGATCTCACTAAGTTGCAGAGGCTGGCCTCATACTCTGAGATCCTCCAGCCTCAGCCACTGGGATGGCTGAGATTACCACATGTGCCACCTCTAGCAGCTCTATTTCTTCTCTTGATGTAATCTACCATGGAGGTCCATACTTTCTAAAACCCTCTGAAGGGCAATGCTGCCTGTGGAGAACTTAGGCTAACTGGAAGAAGTGGGGTTCCTGCCCCTGGAGGTATTCTAAGCAGGTCCCTGAGGTCTCCTTGGTGGGGAATGACCTTGAAAGATTATTGTATAATGATGATCCTTTAATTGTGGTATAGAGCTTCCTAGTTTGCAAAGAGCTTTCACTTGCATCTTCTTTGTTAAAATCCTAGGAAATAGGCAGAGCAAGTGTTCCAAACAGATGAGAAAACTAAGATGTGAGAGGGAAGTGGCTTTTCCAAAGTCACAGAGGTAGTGATCAAGCTCACAGAGAAACACATATGGATCTGGGGACCTCTGGCCCAGTGCTGCTCTGACTTCAGAGCACCCATGTTTCTTATCTTTCTCCTCTTGCAGGGAAGCCCATTCCCACCATCTAGTCTCTTGATCACTGTACCTTCTTCTTCCAGGCAGGCCACCTCTGCAGAGTACCTCTGCACAGTACATGGGCAGGTGATTCAGGAGGCCACAGGCCATCAGTGGGCAGTGTGGAAGCATGGCTCTTCCACAGTAGGACAGACCTGCGATCTCTCCAGCTTCTCAAGAGAAGCCGGGAAAGTGGGGACCTGAAAAGCTTTTGAATTCCCAAGACCAAGAGCGGGAAGCCTGGGGGCTGTCTGCATTCCTGGAAGTGATAGGTATTCAGTTCAGCTGCTGTCCATCTGGATAGGGGCCTTTCTGTCACTATACTGTGGCCTCAGGTCCTGGTGGAAATCTCCCACATCAAATATATATGGAGAGGAACCTCAGCATAGTCAGAACTCATTGAAATGAGAGGAAGTTTAGATAGGTGAACGCTTATGTCAAAATGCAATATAAGCCCCCCAGGGGTTTGAGAGGTTGAGGCAGGAGGATTGCGAGTTCAAAGCCAGCCTTAGCAACTTAAAAAAGGTCTTGAGTAACTCAGTGAGACCGTTTCTAAATAAAATATAAAAAGGGTGGGAATGTGGCTCAGTGATTGAGTGCCCCTGGGTTCAATGTCCAGTATCAAAAAAAAAAATCAATATAATCTCATGAGGTTTCTCTGGGCTTGCGAAGGTTGAAGTCATGAGTCCACCCTCCCCAGGAGGAGTTCTGGTTCTAAGATTGTGAGAGTTTGGGGGTTTAGGAGGATGTGGATGCGAAGACTCCAGAAATGTGGGAACTTCAGGACTTGAATATATATCTTGGGAGGCAATGAGGAGAGGGATGGTGGTTTAGTTCTGCAAAGTTCTGCGGGCAGTACCATGCGGGAAGCCTCAGAGAAAAATTTTATTTTTGGTACTGGGATTGAACCTAGGGGTACTCTACTACTGAGCTACATCCCTAGCCTGTTTATTATTATTATTATTTTTTGACAGAGTCTTGCTCAGTTGCTGAGGCTGGATTTGAACTTGTGATCTTCCCGCCTCAGCATTTTGAGTCACTGGGATTACAGGCGTGTACCACCAGGCCTGGTCCACTGGTTCATTTGTTTACCCTTTGCCCCAATTTGAGGAGAAAACATTAAGAAGAGAAATGGGGACAGTTGGACTCTGGGTCTGTCTTGAGACAAAAGCTGGGGAAGCCCAGCTGGATACGGTCTGGTTGGGGTGGGCATGGGGCTGGGTAGGGTGGCGTGAAGCTGCGTGTATGGCGTCTAACATACTGCAGCCCAGGAAGCAGGAGTCTCCTCTTGACACCACATGCCCCAAATCGCCAAGCTCATCAGAGGCCTGCGCAGTGACAAACAAATTGGCCCACCTCCCTGTGTCTGTGTGTTAGGACTCTGCTTTGATATTCTGGAGTATTACCTCTGACAGTGTATGTTTAACGCATTTAGTAATTTACAAGTCAATGGAAAACTGTGAGCCATGGTGGTATTTTGTTTTAAAAATGATATTTGATATGGATTATTGGAAATTCTAGCTTAAATCTTTATTGAAAGTTTCTGAGGGAGGAAGGGAAAAAGGGAGGGAAAAAGGAGGGCAAATCAGTTATTAAAATAGTAAGTGAATGAACAAAGGAACACACTTGTTTCAAGAAAATTCCATGTAAGCTTAAGCCCTGTTATGGTTTGAATTGTCCATAAAATTCTCGTGTTGAAATCCTAACCCCAGTTCCTCAGAATGTCTATTTTGTTTCCTTGTCATGGGAGGTTGGCTATAGTGCAAAGAGCATTTGGCCTGGAGTCAGAAGGTCTGAGTCCAAGTTCTGAGTCTACCACTCAACACTGTGTTACTTTGGGGAAGCAGAGGACATCCCTGAGCCTGGGGGGTGGGGGAGGGTAAGGGGGGGAGGGGATCACCAGCTACTTAAGGTTGGGCAAACCTGCCTCTTGCTTACCTCCACAGGGGGTTAAGAAGTTGTAGAGTCCCCTTCCTGTGGCTCAGGGGACCTGGCCTGTTCTCCTTGGTGCTTGCTATAAACATGTATATGGAGATCTTTGCTCTTTCCCGGTGCTGGTACTGGGTATTCTCAATTTTCCACATCACTTCCGTTTGACAGAAATCATCTCTGATACTATCTTTTCCAGGAAATCTTTCTTCATGAGCCCTGCCTACCTCTGATGACTCAATTTGATATCAAATATTGTTCACACAAGCTTGGGTTTTACTGGCCCCAAGCAAGCGCTGCTTTGTGGATGAATTGAAACTTGTACGGAGGCCCAAGCTCCCTGCAGGCGTAAGGCTGGTGTTGTTCCCTCTCCTGGACTTCCACCCATGGATGCCATGGTGTGGATCTATCCCTTACAGTCTCTATGGTGGTGGTAGCTGGCAGAAAGCAGGGTGGGAGAGTGGTTAGAGGGTTGGGCTCTGGGGCCAGACAGCTTGGCTTTGAAGCCCAGCTCTCTACCAGCTGACTCTGCAATCCTAGGCATCTCTTCCAGGTTCTTCATTTCCCTGTCTTAGGGATGATGTAATAATAACACCTCTCTCCCAGGACTGAAGTGAGGATTTAATATCATAAAGCACTCTGAGCAGAGCCTGGCACTTAGTGAATGATATTATAAGTCTTAGCTATTATTAAAATATCTTGAGTCACTTTATGATTTCCAAACATTGTATAAATGTAAAGAATTTTTACTATCATGAGGCTCCTGGGTCTCAGGTTTTTCATCTGAGTGTTGGGGAAAATGATCTCTGAAGTTGCATCTGTTCTAGTGGTTTGTACAGCCGAAGCTCTGTATCTGTGGGTTCCGCAGCCACAGATTCACTAACCTTAGATTGGAAACATTTGGAAAAAAATTGTGTCACACTGAACATGTACCAATTTTTTTTTTCTTGTCATTATTGTCTAAACCATACAGAATAATGACATAGCATTTACATTGTATTACGTATTAGGTGTAATCTAGAGATGATTTAAAGCCTATAGGAGGATGTACGCAGGTAATGTAGTCATTACACCATTTTATCTAAGAGACTTGAGCATTTGTGGATTTGGCACCAGAGGGAGGTCCTGTAACTAATCCTCTGCAGATACTAAGGGATGATTGTAATTCTAAAATTGGTAGATAGATTCTTGTTTGGGATTTGCATGTCTTGAGCTGTAAGGACAAAAGAATAAGGGACAGGGAAGGACAGCCATGGGCCCAGACTTTGGAAGAGAGTGCTAGTCTCTAAGAGGTGTCCCTGGTGCCATTTTTTTGGACAAAGTATGACTGTTTTATTTAATTTGTTCTTTTTAAATATACATGACAGTAGAGTGTATTTTGACATATTATACATACATGAAGCCTGGTGCCATCTTTATCCCAAGCCTGTAAGGAGGCTGGGCCCAGCCAGTTGGGAGCTCCAAGTGCCATTATGATTGGGGATGTCTCCTGAAAGAATGGCATGGAAGGGATCTGGAGTGAATACATGATACCTTCTCTGGAGGAAAACCCTGGAGACGGATCACAGGCACAATTTTCTTAGAGGGGTCTGTCCCAACTTCCCCTGCTGCTGCATTTCTTGCGTGGCGCTCAGAAGAGATGTGGGGACCCACTCCCGCCTGGGCTTCTCTCTGAGAGACCCTCCTTTGCTCATCTTTTGGATCATGTGTTTTGCTAGAAGGGTGGATCCTTCACGGCTCTGCAGAGGAGAGCAGAGTGGGGGGCTTTCACCAGAGAGGGGAAGTGAGAACAGCCTGATGGGGCTGCTGTCCCTGTCCTCTACACTCCACTGCTGCTGCTGCTGCAGACCAGGCTCCTCTGGAAGCTGGCCCTGGCCACTGTCACCCCAGGCACCTGGGCTCAGCATCAATTGCAGCAGACAGAGGGCAAAGAATGGGGCGTGGTGATTCGTCACTGTCACAGCCTCTGTGGAGCTCAGGGACCTGCTATCCCAGCCCTTCTGCTTTGTCTCCAGGAGAGGCCATCAGGCTCTCTACTCCCCAGCTCTTTGTTTCACATGCGGAGAGGGCATGGCCCAGGCCCTTGCCATGGAATCAGAGGGGAAAGGGGCTTTGCTCAAGGTCACTTGGTGAGAAGTGGCAGAGCTAAAAGCAGAGCCCAGTCTTGAAACCACTGCCAGTCCAGGCCTTTCTCCAGCATGCTCCCGGCCCAGGCCCAGATTTTACTGCCTGCCCTTCCCCCCAGCCCACTGCAGTCATCAATGAAGGTACACCAGGTGTAGCTCACTGTCCCTGCCCTTCTTGTGAATCCCCCAGGAAATCTGTGTTATTTAAAAGTTAATTGAGGGGAACAGAAGATTTCCCAGGGAACCCCACTTGGGATGGTCACCATGGCACCTTAATGCCTCAGGCCAGCCATTGTTTTATGTCAAAATATTTGGTTCCTTTTTCGTCAGGGGGTACTGGAGATTGAACTCAGGGGCACTTGACCACTGAGCCGCATCCCCAGCACTATTTTGTGTTTTATGTAGAGACAGGGTCTCACTGAGGTGCTTAGCACCTCGCCGTTGCTGAGGCTGGCTTTGAACTCGCGATTCTCCTGTCTCAGCCTCCCAAAGTGCTGGGATTACAGGCATGAGTCACCATGCCTGGCTCTTTTTTATATTTTATTTAGAGACAGGGTCTCACTGATTTGCTTTGGGCCTCGCTAAGTTGCTGAGGCTGGTTTGAACTCATGATCCTCCTGCCTCAGCTTCCCGAGCCACTGGTATTATTGGCGTGAGCCACTGTGCTAGGCAGAATGCTTGTTTCCTGATTGCTGGTCCTTCCTTCCTTCCTGCTACTTTGGGATTCTCCTAAAGGACTTATCATCCCCCCCCCCCCCATGTTCTCAGCATCCTGTTCCAGGCTCCACAGTGCCTGGAATAAGGGCCTGTCCTAGTAGGACCCCAGCAGGGTTGGATAGACACCAGGCCCTCCTCCTGAGCTCCAGGGAACATATGATAATGGGCTTTCAAACATTCTTTTTTAAAGTCCAGGATTCTTTCAAAACCCCAAATCTCCAACAGTCACATGCAAAAGTGCTGGAACCATCATTAGTCATCAGGAAAATGCAAATTAAAGTTACAATAAGATATCACGATGCTCTTGCCAGAATGGCTGAAACTAAAAGGACAGATGATACCAAGTCTGGGCAAGGAAATTCCCAGCCAGCAGAACTCATATGCGGCTAGAAGGATCATATGTTGGCACAGCTCTTTTAGAAAACTGGTTGCATCTACAAATCCTAAGTCTACTCCTGGGTGTGTATTCTGTTGGATGAGATGTGTTTGAGCCTCAGAATTCCATACAGGAATGTCTGTAGCAAATTTATTCATAATGAATTCAAACTGGAAAAATATCCACTGAAGACAGAATAAGTATAGTGTGCCAATCCACACGAGGGAGTAATACACAGCAATGAAAAAGAAAGGTCCCCGATGAAGCCCACAGACATTATGCTGAGGGAAAGAAACCAGTCACAAAAATGTATACTTGGTAGGACTCTACTTCTGTGCAATTCCAGAGTGGGGGTCTTGCCTGGTGGGGAGCATGAGTGAGCCTGTCTTGATCTGGGGTGACATGGGTGTATACATATGGAGCTGAACCCTGAAGATCCGTACATTTTGCTATTGGTATGCATCGCTTAATAAGAAAAGTTTAAAAATGAACAATAACAAAGTACTAAAGCCTTACATGGAATCCTGATAAGTAAAACAGACCAAAGTTTAGATCCATCCTCTTATTTTCCACCTCAGGTAGCTCTTGGGACTTTTTCTTCCCCGCCTGCAGTACTTGGGATAAACCTAGGTAGGGCCAAGTGCTCTACCTGAGCTACCCAGTCTCTTGGCTCCTGGGAGAGTTCTGCAGATGGAACTTTGGAGGACGCACTGGAGAATTTTGCTCTGGAGTATATATGGGCCTCACATTCCTGTGGCTGTCCCAGTTCCCTATGCATGACCAACCAGGATCCCAACCAAGGGACACATCCCAGCTCCTCCATACCTATATCCTTCCAACCAGCTGGTGGGCCATTGTTGGGATGGTGCAAATCAGGGAGGAAGAAGCCCACTTGTCACCATGAAGCCCGGAGATGACACAGCTGGAAACTTGCTGAGGGTTAGGCAAGTGTCATGATACCTGATATCATTTCCCTGACAGGTCCCACTTCCCCACTTAAGGGCAGATACATAGTAGTGAAAAGTATGGTAAGAAATAATACCATCCTAGCTAAATTTGACTGAGCACCCATCCGGTTCCTGGCATTATGTCGAATCCTTTACAAGGAGGTTATTTTCTTTTAATCCTTATAGTAGCTGCCTGTGGCAGGTACCACTCTCACACACTTCACAAATAAGCAACTCTACATAGGAACCACCTTTATTCATCCCAGCAGTCTATTCACACAGAGTGAGAAATAAAACGCAGGGAAGGCAGGCAATTTGCCTAAAGCCCACACAAGTGAAGAGTGGGGAACTGGGGATTGAATCATGGGCAGTGTGACTCTACGGTCCTGTCTCTTTCTTTTCACTGTTTTCAATAAATGACTGCAGCAAGCTAGAGTGGTGATAGAATCAACACCCAAAAGGAACACAACAGGCTGAGATGTTTACCTTGATCATTAAGATAAAGCAGAGTAGAGATACATGAAAAATCATCCCATTTGTGGGAAAACAGGCAGCCCACGCACAAGGTAAGTGAGACCACTTTAGAGGAAGCATGCATGGAAATCACTTAAAGTTTCACCTGCTTATCCATCCACTTATCCATCCACCCATCCATCCATCCATCCATCCATCCATCCATCCATCCATCCATCCATCCATCCATCCCCATCTATTCAGAAACTTAACCACTAGGGGTGAGTTCTTTTGCGTTCATGCCAACCTCATGAAGTCAGCTAGATTGGCTGTGTCCACCATGTAAGAGAGGGCAGGCTAAGGTCAGGGAGGACACACAGACATTTCCTCTCACTCAAGCTGTGCAGACCAGTTGCAAGGAACAGCATGTTTTTTTTTTTTTTTACCTCTGAATCATTGAAAAGAGAGAGAAACGGTAATTTTGTTTTTAGGAACACCTGGAATAACTCAGACTTTCTTTTTCTAAAATAGATTTTAATTTTTAGAGAAATTTTAGGTTCACAGTAAGATTGAGTGGAAGGTACAGCGATTTCCCAGGGACTCGCTACCCTCACACACAAACAGCTTCTCTGCTGTCGACGATCGCGTTGTACTGATTGAAATCGTCCACACATCATCGTTGCCTGCAGCCCACAGGCCGCTGGGACTGTGTGGCGCTGGTTTGAGTGCTTGCTCTGTGCTGACCTTGAGATCGTGTCCTCTTGTAGCTACTGACCCACTGCACCAAGGCTTGAATCCAGGGTTGCTGACTCCCAGGGCAGGCTCCTAGCAGCTGTATTGCTCAGAGTCCTGATGACTGCATGGGGTTCAACATGTGGAGAGGTGGACTGGCGAGGAGTGACTGTCTCACAATATCTGAAGGGCCATCCTGGAAGGCCAGACTGAGTTATTCTGTGTGACCTCGCAGAGATTTGCTCACACCAATTGTGAGACTTGTCTGCAGGAAAGAGCAGCCCTAGGATGGCAGGGCCCCTTTAAGCAGTTGCCCGTCACCTGGATGCATGGAGGACAGCCCTGCCTGGGGGAGGTTGGCCTATCCCACCTGGAAGGTCTCTTTCGACTCTCAGTTTCAGTGTGGCTCCTCCTCTATTGGACACCTGCTCTGTGCCTGCTCTGGGTGCTGTGGATGAGTAAGACAGGACCCCGGCTCCCCAGGGCCCATGGCCTGCTGAGAAAAACTGCTCGTGCCCCTCCACTACTTGCTGCTCCTATTGTCCTGGAGGCCATGGAGGCTCCCTTAGGGGTAGGGGTCCTGGGAGTGTTGTAAAAGGACAAAGAGCTGGTTCCTTTAGCTGAGTAGACCCTGGCCATCTGGCCTTTGAGTCAGCCACCCCAAAAGTCTCCACTCCCTGTGGCATAGTATTGCTCAGGACCTCGGAGGCCAGTCCTCCAGCAGGGTGTGAAGGGCTTAAAGAGTACAGACCCTGCCACCCTTTCTATGTCTCTCACAGTGTCCTCTCTCACCTGCCTAGCAGGCCCATGAGAGGGCTGTCACTTTCCTTCATGAAGCACATTTACTTCTTCCAGTTGGTGGTACCATGAAGCAAGACCCTCCATTCAGGGAGGGCCTATGTGACCCAATGCCTGGGTTTTAACTCAAAATCCTGCTTTCCCTTTTGGAAGATGCTTAGAAACCCAGTGCCCAGGAATTATCAAAACTAGAAAACCCTCTTCTACAGGCTTGGCTTCCAGACATGGCTACATCCTGGGCCCCTATTTGCCTCTAGGTGGTGAGCTCACTATCATCCAAGATCCCAAATCTTGGAGGTGAGATGAAGATGAAGATGATTGATAATGACTGACGATGACAACAGAAATAGCTTATTTGGCACCTGAATCTTATGTGCATTAATTCACCAAATCACTCAACTACTTTCCTAACTTGTCTCTTCCTCATGATTGACACCTGGGATGGCCCCAACTCTATGCCAGGGAGGCTCTGAATCTGGTGGCTGTCCATTAGAATCTCCTGGGTAGCTTATTAAAAATATATCTGTCTAGGCCCCAGTCTCTGGGGTGGGGCCTAATGTTTTAAAAACTCAGTTGATTCTGGTATATGTCCTGGGTTAAGTTCTGTGCTCAGTGGAGCCTATGATATACATTGATGAACTTCAGTCCTGGTTCTCAAGCCAAGCACAGCTGTCCAGATACCTTTCCTAGCATGGAGCTGAGGATGAACCTGGATGCAATGGAGCCAGAGGGCTATGGAGTGGGTGTATGTGCAGGGAGGGAGGGAGGGAGAGTTCTAGGTTCTCAGCTGCTGTCTGGGAGTTGGTAGGGATAGGAGTGGAACTGCACACTCCCCGGCAATAGAGGAGGGCTTGGCCTGGCTCTGCCATCAAGTCTACAAATCAGGGGAGAAAATAGTGCTTGGAGGCCACAGGAACCAGCACCAAAGTGGAGCCCATGGACTGCTCCAGGTGCACCTAGCTGTGGACACAGGTGCAGAAGGGTTTGCACAGGAGGGCTTCTCTCTAGACCTCAGAGGTCTTTCCCTCCTCCCACTGTCTCATGTCCTTGACCCTTCCATTCTTTCAAATCATCTCAGCTATCACTTTTCCAGAAGTCTTCCCTGAAGAGCCCAGTGTGACTCTGATGACCACTCATCACTGAAGTGGCTCCTGTAAGCCCAGCTTAAGCCCCATGGGGGCTTTTGCTGTTTGTGGGTGAACAGGAACTTGTAGCAGATCTACAGAGAACCTGTCATATCTCCGCCCCACCTGACAGGAGTTAGTTGGTTCCTCTCGCCTCTTGCTGCTCTCAGGACATGGCCTTGTTCTTGAGTATGCTTGCAGGCTTTCCCGTAGTGTGGCTGGGCCAAAGCCTTTGTGTCCGCTCTAGACTTCTGTTCTCCATGTAAAGAATGAGCGTGTTGGAGTAGGATGGTCACTTAGAACAACAAATGCTAAATGCTCAAGTCTGCCTGGAATCCTCTTAACCCACCTCTTTCTGTAGAACCCCCACATGTCCTTCCCAAACTCCGTGAGTGACTCCCGTCCTGTGCTGCCACAATGCTTCACATGGCCCTGCTACAGCCCTTGGCCTGTGTGGCACTGGCTGTTCTGGATTCTGGGATACCTAGGGCTCTGAATTCTTTGAATAGGGATTATTACATAATAGCAGTGCCTGGCTCAGGGTGACCAAAAATGTGACCTAAATGAATGAATGCGTGAGTGACTACATGAATTCCTCAACTCCTCAAGTTCAGTCCTTAACCTCTGTAGCCAAGAGGAGGTAGGTTAAGAGGAATGAAGGAAGATGCCTCCATGGTCTCCAGAGGAACTCCTGGCTGTCCAGGCACCCAGGCACCCAAGAATTGGGCCCACCAGCCAGGATAGCGCAATGGTGGTCATATCCCTGGGTACTTAGCCACTCAATCAGGGACTGCCTCCGGGCCATCCAGCTCTGGGCCCTCTGCTCTGGTGATTGTACAGGGGCAAGGGTTGGGATCTGGGCAGAGGAAGAGCCATGGCCTAACTAGCAGAAAGTTCTTCCTGAGACTGACTGGACTAGAAAGCTTAAAGTATGGCCTTGAACACTTGGCATACTCGGGCCCAGGATTTCTTCAAGGGGAGCTGGGCATCCTGGCACCAGAGCCTGGAGGAAGGGGCTGGGTCAGGTTTCTCCAGCACAGAGCTCCACCCCAAAAGGCAAGGAGGGCCTGGGACTAATTGGCTTGCCCTCCTCCTGCTGCCCATGGAGAAAGTCTTGGCTAATTTGCTGGAACGCTCTAGTTAAATGCCAATTAGGACGTTCTGTCCATTGCTTTCTTCTAATATATTAATAATGTAATTAAGCATTTATTGCCTGCACAAATTAAAAATTAACTTAAACGGACAGCCTGGAAAAGTGAGGAAGTGACCGCTTAAACAACCAATTTGCATCTCATTCAAATATCAACATCTAAACACAGCCCTGTCCAGGGTGCCGGTTTGGTCTTCCAGTGAGGGGGGCGCCTGCCAGCTGCCAACAGCTGCTGGTGTCTCTTTTTTCATGACTGACTCTGCCTGTCCATCAGGCCCCAATTCTAGGTGTGGGGGATGTGGTCTCACCCCTAAATGGGCAGGAGGCTTTCTGTTAAGCAGCCACCTTGGTTTCTATCATCCCAACCCCCTCTCCCAGGGGTCTATGGTGTGGATTTCAGTGAAAAGAGATGCTACTGGGGCTGTCTGGAAGGGGGCAGTCCCTGAAGCCCCTGTTCCTCCCACCCCCAGGATCAATTTGTCCTGCATTCCAGCCTGGGAGATGGGGCACAGATGTTGCTGGCGTGGGGATGGGGAGCAAGCCAAGGAACAAGGAGACCTTCTCCCCAACCTACCCCTGGAGGGAAATGGGGGTGGGGTGAGAACTCTGGAGAACTGACAGGAGATGGGGCTGGGCAGTGTCCTCAGAAAAGATGAAAGGATAGAGCTCCCCTTTATTCTCTGTCCCCAGGGATCTGTCTAACATGGCAGGTGTGACACTGCTGGTTTTCTCCAAAAAGCCACAGGAGGGGACTTGGCAGGAAGGAGTGGGACAGCAGGGAGGAGGACACCAGGAGAACTGGGAAGGACAAAGTGGGTAAATGCAGCCCAGGATCTTTGGGTTGGAGCTCCAGCCAGTGTGGGCCCCGCCTCTGGACTCCTCTGTCTCAGGCTTCTCAGAAGACAACCCTCCCTATGCCATGCTGCCAATCACTGTTCAAGGCCCTCCCACTTGCCTGGGAGATGGCTCCTTGACAGCCTATGGGCATTCTTCTTGGGGGCTTCTGGCAAGGGCAGGTGAGATGCCTCTGGGGTCTGTGTCCCTATCACAGAACCATGGGGAAAGAGGTGAGGGCTCCTTTCTCCTCCCCAGCTGAGCTGCCCTCTTTAGCTTTGCCACCCCCACCCCCTACAGTTACTAGAGGCAACTGGTTTTGTTTTAAACACTTTATTTATAAAAAAGTACATTTTTTTCCTCAGTACATTTTTCAACCCATCATTTTTTTTTATACAAGTAAAAGGGGGAGGCAAATACCCCTTGGGTCAGAACCAGGAGAATCTGCTGGGCTGTCCCCAGGACCAAAGACAAAAACGGTGACGAAGAAAATGAAGGAAAGGAAGCAAATCACACTCAGAGGTGAGGGTGGCAGCTTCTCCTGGATTTTGTTTCCATTTGTACAAAAAAAGAAAACCTTTTTTTTTTTTTTTTGTGGCCAACAAGCCCATTCCTCACAGCAGGGGTCAGAAGAGCAGCAGCAGTAGAGGCCAGAGCCTCACCTCCTGGGCCTCCCTGGCCCAGGGTGGCTCGGCCCATCTGTCCCTCACTAGGAGAGGGTTTCTGTTGGCAGTCAGGCTTTGGGGGTCTCCATCTAGACCCCCAGAGGCCTGGGAGCACCCCCCTCCTCCCAGGAGAGGGCACACCAGTGTCTGCTGGGCTTGGGCGAGCTGCCCGCATCCACCTGACACGAGTCCCTATTCTTCTGCCTTGAGGACAGCAGAAAAGTTATTGCACCAGTGACTGGGGCACATGCCCAGGACCAGAGCCCCTGTGGGTCTCTCTTATGGCCTGAGCACTAGGAAATCACTGTTTCTCTTGAAGGGCTTCTAGCAGCTTCTGCCCATTCCTGTGTTGCATCTGTGCTGAGTGCTCATCTGGCCACGTGCGTATGTGTGTGCACGCACACACACCTGTGCTTGGGTCTGTGGGAGGTGTGTGTGCCCTTCACGTGCACGCATGCTGGGCCTGAGGTGGCTGCGCTTACAGGCTTGGGTTCACCTATTCTGTGCTGCTGCTTTTCAGATCCTTCTGGTAAAAGGGGACTCAGATGGTTGTTGCACATTAGAACGATACCAAAATCTGTAAGAAAACAGGGGCATAGGGACCTGGGGTGGGGTGGGGGTAAGGACAGGGAGGGCAACGAGAGGCAGGATGACAACCAGGGAGGCCTTGGCACAATTAATACCAAGTTTATTTTTTCCCGGCAAAGCAGAAGCTCAGATCATGCTGGGGGCATGAAGGAGAAGCAAAACGTCCTCATCTCTCTGCTGGGCCGGACCTCCCTTTGCCAGATGGCTGTGTCTGCAGCCCAGCGCCAGTGCCCACTGTTCCACAAACATGTGGCACAAAAAACTCCATCTCCCTAGTCTGAGTGCCTCATGCCTATGCTTAGCCCAGTGTAGCAGCGGCCCTGATGGGCATGCTGAAGCTGTGCTCCTGGACTGTGCTGCATGGACCCCATAATTTGTGCTTTGCTTGGGGGGAAGATGTGGAGGTGTGTCAAGGGGACTCAGTGCTTTGTCTGGGCCTGGGGCCTCCTCAGTCCATCACAGAATGAGGAACAGGGTGGCAGTGTAGGGCAAGGGAGATTCAGGAGGACAAGTCCTTTCAGTCTCATGATTCCATGGGGACAGGGAATGCCTCTATTAGGCTGGGCCCTGGGCTTGCCTCTTGCCTGGAGAGAAGGGGCCCAAGCAGTGGGGCCGGAGTGGCATGAAGGATGGGGCAGTGATGTAACATGGGAAAGTCCCCTGCCCTGGGGGACACTAATACTGTTGGGAGAAGCGGCCCAGCTCCTCCTCTCCCTCTGCCCTGTGGCTAGAAAGACCCCAGAAGTTTCTCCCCAAACTCCATTCCATGCAGTGCCCCCAATGCCAAGAAGGGAGAGCCGCCCCAGGGCTGGCATGGCTTCAGACTTCTGCTACGTGGCTACTGGGCGGCCTGGGCTGGGGCTGGGGCAGTGAGGGCTGGTGAGGGTGGCCCAGCTGGTGGGCCCAGGGTTGCCAGGGCAGAGATAGAGCTTTGCCTGGGGGTTTGATAGCAGCACCAGGGGGAGTAGGGTAGGGGCTGGGGGCTCCCTTAGGAAGCCTATGGCAGGGTGGGTCAGTGCCCGTGGGGCACAGAGTGGTCTGCCTCCCCCAATAATATTTGCCATCCCACAGAGCATGACACCCTGGGCTGAGGAAGCTGAGATCCTGAGGGGCAGGCCTGGGGGCCCTTGGAGCCCAGCTCTCCTATTCCAGGGCCTTTCCCATGGGCATGCCCATCCAGAGTGCTGGGGAGTCTCGGGGGCAGATAGAGGGACTGAGGCACTTTGAGCTGGGAGGCAGAGAGGACTGGCAGGGGACTTCTTCCACTATACACATGGGATAGCTGGTCCTGGATGGTCGAGAGGAACCCAAAGTCCCATTCCAGGAGGGAACTGGCAGAGGCAGGCCTCTCCATGATCTTCCCCTCAGCCCAGAATGGGCAAAGGGAAGCTGAGCAGGGAACAGAGCGGGTGATCAGTAGGTTTCCTGGCTGTCCACCCACTTTGCACTTTCTTCGAGGCCTGTGACACTGATGTTGGCTTTTGTGTGTGAGAGGTTAGCTCTCCTCCTATTAGACCATGTTTGCAGAGCTTCTCTGGCATGGCTTCTTTCTCTTCTCCACATAAATAATTCTTCGCCTCTAACTCCTGGAGGGAATTCCTTTCTGGGATTTCAGCCCTGACTTTCCAAGAGAATCAAGTGTTGCTAGCACTTGATAGATAAGGGAGAAATCTGAGAAAGTTGCATGCTGTAAGGAAAGGCAGGGGTCAGCCTGAAACCCTAGAGTGGTAGCATCAGAGAGGCCTCCTCCTAGCTGCCCTGGAAGCTTCTACAGGCTGCTTCTACCCTCACCTGGGAAGCGGGAAGAGGTATGGGGGACAGGCCTTGGGCAGTGTCCAGCCTGCATAGGGCGTGTGAGCCCTGGGGGAGAGCAGGGGTAGACCGGTGGCATGTGTGCATGTATGTATGTGCATGTGTTGGCAGAGGCATATAGGAAGTGTGGGCAGAGTCCACCTGGGGTCCCTCAATACGTGGGGAGCAGATCAGGAGTAAAGGGAGGGATGCACCAGAGCTGGGTCAACTCCACTGTGTAGGCTGACGAAGAAAAAAAAAGTAAAACCTCCCTACCAGGAAAACATACTGCCTGCCCTAAGGCCCAGGTAGGGACCTCTCAACTTGATCCACTTAACAAACAGCCACCCCCACCCTGCTACCTCCCAGGTGCACCAGCTATCTAGACCAGGGCTCCAAACTCCGGCTGCCTCAGCCTAGGGTGACCGGGGTGTTGGCTTCCCTCTCCATGGGAGGAGGAGCAGCATTAGGGGGTGGGGTGTGGGGGGGCTCTGCCTCTTGGAGCCCCTTTAGCCCTCTACCCCCAATGAAGAGAATACAAACAAATTCCAGTGTTGGGGGGCGGGGGAGGGCTGGCTCCCCAAACCCTGGAGGGATGCCCAGGTACACAAGACAAGAACAGGGATCCCTACACATAGGGCAGTGGGTGGGGTTGTTAAAGGAAAGATACAGCAACACCAAGCCACAGTCGAACACAACACCATGGGGAAGGGCCGGGAGAGGGAGGAAATTAAAAACAAAGCCAGGTCGGCTCTGCCCTGGGCTCCCCTGGCTCCCTAGGAGTTTGGGGGGCTGGCTTTGGGCAGCTGGGCGAGTCTCTGTCGGGCTCCTGGAGGAGTGGGTGTTGGGGGTGGGCAGGGGGCGTGCGGGTAGGGGCTGGGGAGAAGTGGGTACAGAGAGAGGCTCCAGAAGGGGACTACACGTACCACTCCTTCTTGGAAATGAAAGACCCGTCGTTCTGAGAAACCATGTTCTCAGCCAAGTCCAGCTGCTCAGGGTCGTACTGGTAGCCCAGAGTCCGGTCCCCATAGCCGTCCTGACGGGCCTCAGCCTCATCCACGGTGAAGTAGGGCCGCTTGGCCTCCTCGTCGTATTTGGGGTGCGGGCCATCCACCTTGCACTCGCCCCGTCCACCGCCCTCCTCTTCCTCTTCCTCCTCGTAGCTGCTCCCGCCCAGCGGGCCCGCCTTCTTCTCATCGTCCGAGTCATCCGGGTACTGCAGGTTCTGCGCCATGGGCGGGTGATGCTGGGGGATGCCCGCCTTGCTGTAGCCATTGCCGTACACGTGCTTCTTGGTGCTGTAGTCACCCTTGAAGGTGTGCCGGCGCCGGCGCAGGGCCACCACGATCCCGCCGACCACAATCAGCACCAGCAGGACGCTCCCCGCCACGCCCCCAATGATGGCCGTGGGCACCGGCCCGGCGCGCCGCCCATGCTCGGGAGGAGATGGGGTGTAGGGGAATTCTGGGTGAGGAAAAGAGACGGAGGGGACAGCGTCAGCTTCTGCTCCTTGGGAGTCAGCAGGGGTGGGTAGGGATGCTGGGGAGGGAAAGGCCAGGAAGTGGGCCCATGGCCCAGGACAGGATATTCACACCCTAGGTTTGAGCAGCTCCGGCTAGGCCCCTTGGCCCCCACCCCTCCTGGAGCCCAACTGTACCACAGCTGGAGCGAGACAGGCGAGAGGAGAAAGAGGCAGAGCAGTACCAGAAGCCGTACCCTCAGCACTAGGGCCTTCCATCCTGACCATCTTGGGGGGTGGTGGCAGTCCAGCTCCATTCATATTTGCCGTGCAAGGCACATGGGCAGCACCCCCCTTGGCAGGTATCCACTAGATGCCATTCACTGTCATAACTTTAGAGGTAGGTATGCCATTCATTTCCACTCAGTACATGAGGGGATGAGGTTCAGGGAAATTAAATAACTTGCCCAAGGCCACTCAGCCAACTATACAATCTTGCCTCTCTTGCAAAACCTGTGCAAAATCACCAGTGCCCCTCTGCCTGACACCTGGTGGTCATTGTGCTCTAATACCATCACCTGGGCTACAGAGACTCAGAGCCCAGAGTCCAGAACCCAGCGCAGACTAAGTGTTCTGTGCTTATTTCATCTGCCCCCAGGGCACAGGGAGAATGAGTTCCTAAGTTTTGGCCTGGTAGGTGCTCCGTGAGTGCCGGTCAGCCGCCAAGTTGCCAGAAACCAGGGCTGCGGCTCTTGGCTGTGGTCTGGCCCTGCAAGGCAAGGTGGGGGCTTGGTGGTGCTGCCAAAGGCATGAGATACCCAGCATGGCAGGGCGTAGGTGCAGAGCAGGGCCCAGTGGAAGCAGAGAATGAACACACGTGTATATACCACAGAGATGAGGGCACGTGCGTGGAGCCACATGCCTATGCCAGGGTGGAGTGTGTGTACAGATATGTGCACGCTGAGGACAGAGCAGAAATGAGGAGTAGGAAATGTGGAAAGAGAAAAATGAAGAAGGGTTGGCAGGGAAGAGAAGGTCCAGTGGGCGACTTCTGTGCTAGTGGGGACAGGACAGTATTGTTCTACCCTATCTTTATGGTGCTTAGGAGGGTGTGGAAGCCAAGCCGGAGGACAGAGGTCCCAGGGTGAGGCTCAGGGAGGTGGTTCTCAGCACCACCACAGGGTGGCACCGGAGACCATGGCTGGCTGTGGTCAGCAAGCCCGAGGGCTGACCGCGCGCTGCTCTCCCTCCTCTCTTTGGGCCAAGGTAAAGTGTCTGTCTGGGCCTTCGTGGTGGCCCCTGGGAGTCTGTTGCTGCCAGCTCACTCCCTGATTCAGCATCACTCACTCCATTGGAATCGTGCTCCTCCCATGAGCCCACTCCCTCCTCCCGGGTGGAGCTGGCCCCTGAGAGCCTGTGGGGTGCTGTCGGCAGCTGGGAGGAGTGGGGCGGAGATTCTGGGAAAGAGCGAAGCCCTTCCTGCCACTCAGGCTGGAAGGGCTAATGAAAACACAGGGGCCCAAAGAAGGGGAGGCCATTTGCCCAAGGTCACGTGGTGGCATTGGGGCCACTCAGATGGTCCTGTGCCTGGAGCTGGAGGAGAGAAGTCCCAAGGACTTAGCTCCCCATTTGTCGCTACTGTGTCCTTAGTACAGGTCACTGAGGAGCTGCCCCATAAATATTTACTGAATATCTGTCCTGACTGCCTATATCCAGAACAGTCTCCTGGAACCTCCTGCTTCTTCTGGCTCACCAGGTCCCATCTGTTACTGACCTTAGAAGGGCTAAATATCTGTTCCACATAATATGGGAGCAGCTATCTTATGTGTCCTGGGGGCAATAGGGTGGGAGTGGGGGCCCTCATTTCATCTGTACTTTCAACCTGCCTGCGACCTCTTCACTTCTCCCTAGGTCTGAATGAGCTCTCCTTTCCATATCTGCCCTTAGCTCTGTACTCATCTTCCAATCAGCAAACATGTCCTGGGCATCTATCAGAGGATACAAGAGACGACAGCCTTGCCAGAGAACCAAATGACATGTTTAGAGTTAAGCGGGAAGCAGAAGTCAAGGCGATGGACAGTGACGTGCTCAGGTGTGTCGGGGAACCAGGACGCTGTGGCACAGAGTTAGAAAGCGTGCTTTGGAGCAGGCCGGACTTTGCCTAACCTTGAAGAAAGCCATGCGCTTGTAGAGGACAAGAGGACAGGCAAGGCACCCCGAGATGGAGGGACCTGCTTCCTGTTTTGGAAACTTGTCCCTTGCCTGCCGAGACAGGACTCCTTGGTCCTTGGTTTTCCTCTCTGGGTGTTCTTTCCACTGTAGCCGTCTCATGGCAAGCTCTGGACCTTTAGCCCTCACCCTGTTTCTTTTCTAGTGACACACTTGGTCTCAGTTTGACAAATGACCTTTATCCTCTTGGCTCTTCAAACCATTTTGGGTACACAGCTCTCACCTACTCCAGGACTTTGTCTCCAAAGGCCTCTTAGAAGCCTTCCCCAAACTGGTCCATAGAACTTCAAACCATTGGCTTGGGGGCAGCAAGAATATTGGGGTCAAATATTTTGGGCAATGTTGACTTAGGCAGAGCATCGGGGCCATTCACCTTCTCACATGCATTGAACTATAAAAGGAACAGGTTGGATGGAGTGTTTCTCAATTTCTTGGAGTGTGAACTTCAAGTCTCCTGTCTCCAGGACTGTCTCAGAGGAATGATATTTAGGGGCACACCTTTGAAAAACTGACCATGACTACATCCTTTTTTGAAATTCTTATCACCAACTCAAAACCGATCTGTTCCAAGGCGGTTCTACATCTTCCCTCCAAACCCTTTCCATTCAATGCATCTCCCTCGGGTCCTCCACTGCCACCACCATTTGCCCACTCTTACAGCTCAGAATCACAATCATCTTTGATTCTTCCTTCTCCATCTACTAAGTCAAAATCTGCCATCAAATTCTGTTGACTCTTCCTGTTCATTATCTCATCACTCCATGCCTGGTTTTTTCTCTTGCAGTAGACCCCTGGGTCTCCCCTGTTTAGTGGGCAGAGGTTAATTTTTACTGTATAGATGACTGACTGCTTCTTTTTTTGAAGACCAGCAATAACTCCTGGTGGGACTTGCAGTCTGGCTTTCAAAGGTTCCATCATGCAACTTCATCTTGAATTTGACCAGCTTGCCTTCCTTGCGGTCTGCTATGGTTTGAAAAAGTGACTCCCAAAGGCCCACGTGTTGAAGGCCTCGGTTCTAGCTCAAGATGATACTGGGTGGTACAGAACCTTTAGAGGTGGAGCCCAGTGGGAGGAAGTTAGGTCATTGGGGGTGTGCCCTTGGAGGGGATATTGGGACCTGGCCCTTGTCTCTCTTTGTTTCCTGGCTGCCATGAGGCAAGCAGCTTCCTCCAACATGCACTCCTACCATGATGTGCTATCTTGCACAGGCCCAAAAAGCAACAGGCCAACTGACCACAGACTGAAACCTCTGAAATTGTGAGCCAAAATTAACTGTTTTCTTTTTACATTACCTCAGGTATTTTGTTGCAGTAACAGAAAACTGACTAATACACTGTCTTACTATCCAAGTGGGTTTCTTATTATAAGTCTTTGTGTGTGTGCATCCTGCCAAGAATGCAGTTCCTTGTCCCCCTTCCCACCTATTGTAGTCCCTTAGTCTGTTCTTCATGTAGCCTTCTCATACTTAACTTTTCTTTGTAGATTTCTTATGTACTAATAATCTGCACCTCTTATTCTGGTTTAAACAATTGCTAATCCCATTCCATCAATCACAAATTAATATACGATTGCAAGTAAATGCAAATTAGGATCAACAAACCATTGGCTGTGGTCCTTCTGCCAGTTTTCAAAGGACTAATGCTCTTCTCTTCCACAGGAACTCAACAGGAAACAGTGACCTCATAATTTGGGATTGATTCATTTCAGTGTGTTGCAGCCATGTAGAACTCTAGCTACTTTTGTGCTTTCTTTGACAGCAGAGACCCAATGAAAAATAAAGCTCTCCTACATTTTACTTAACTAGATTGGATTTTTGACCCCACTAATCAGTATGGAAGGGTTTACCATATTATCTGTTTCATGAGAGTGGTTGGTGTCGCAAAGGAATTTGTAAATTATAATCCAAATAAATCTAGAACCTGATCACCTTTCACTTCCCCATCATGACCACCTTGATCCACGACACCATCATATCTCACTGGGATTATTTATTACAACAGCCACCTCACTGCTCTCCAGATTCTACCCTTTCCCTTTAGAGACTATTTTTTTTTTCAACACAGCAACCAGAGCGAGCCTGTTAAAGTGTAAATTACATCACACCACGTCTCCACCAAGAACCCTCCAAACTGTTAGTCCCTGTTTCACTAACAGTAAAAGCCCAAATTTGCACAGCCTAGAATGCTCTGTGCTCTGCCGCCACCTCTGATGCCATCACGTCTTGTTTTCTTGCAGGCTTGTTCCATTCCAGGCACACTCAGTGCTCAGGGTCTTTGCAATGGCTGCATCACATCCTGGAGGACCCTGGAGGGCTCTTTCCCAGGGATCCCATGGTTTACTCCATTATCAAATGTCACCTTCTCACGGAGGCCTTCCTCAACTACCCTATTTAAAATTGCAGTGTAGGAGGCCTCCATCCTCCAGCACTTGTGATCCACCTCACTTTGTTCTTTTTTCCATTTTACTTTCAAAATGACTACATAAGCTCCACAAGGACAGGGACTTAGTCTCTTTTGCTCATTGATGTATCCCATGTGCCTAGATTGCCTGGCATGTGGATGGAGTTCTAGAAATATTGGTTGAATGAAAAAATGAATTCTCTCATGGCAAGGCTATCCATGTCTAAGAGAAGAGCTAGCTTCAGGCGAGCAGGTATTTTGAAGACACTCAAACTAGGCATGGGGCAAAATGGGAAGCTCATTTCACCAGAGTAGACAGGAGGAGTGGACCAGGAATTGGGGTCAGATTATATCAAGTTTCCTTCCCTTCCAGGCTCTCTGCTTAACTTTTTCTTTTTGTTCCCTCCTAAATCCTAAAGAAGTTTACTATTGCCTGGGTATCTTTTAGGACCAAAGGGAGCCCTGGTTATTTTAGCTACTATAGGGTCGGGCCTAGGTAGAAGTGGAAGAATGGCTAAGATAAGATGACCTTCCAGAACTGCAGACTTCAGAGTAAAGTTGCCAAGCAGAGGGGGCAGAAGAAAGGAGTAGGTGTGGAGACCTAATTCATGTACAGGCAGAAGGGGCTGTTCGGTGTGGAATGGAGCATCCTTCTCCTCCCCCTCTGTCCCTCCAGCTGTCACATTCAGCCAGTAGTTCCTGTCTGTGTGCCAGGAGCAGAGCTGCAAGGGCCGCAGCTGGGAGGAGAGAAGAGCCGGCCAGTGGGGTCATTTGCGCTTGCTGGCGGAGGCCCAGCCGGCCTCCCTCACATCCTTTTACAAAGCGGGCAGCTTGGCCCTGTTCCTGAAGGGTTGCAATCTCCCCTCTGGGATCCCAGGCTGGCTGGAACCACAGGGCAATGGGGCTTTTCATTTCTTTGGGGGCCCTGGTTCCTTGTAAGGTGGGTGGGCTGGTGTGTGGGGACGCTGGATGAATCTGAGGTGGAGTGGGGTTAGGGCTTAAAGTCTGGATCTGAATGTTTGGGTTCATTTCCAAAGCCAGTGCCTGATGCTTCCTCAGGCAGGAAATGCTCAGGCATCAGATTAGGCCAGGAAGCTGTGAGAACTACACCTCCCAGCATGCAGTGCAGCTGGCTGCAGGGAGAGGAGGAGGGCCTGGGGTCACTCTGGGAAGCCCTGCTGTCCTCCTGCAGCTGCAGCAGCTGTGCATTGTGTCAGACCATCAGGCAGGACCTCAGCAAACTGGAGGAGGACCGGATCCTCCCAGAGGTACGGACACAGCTGCGTTCTCAGACTCTCAGACACACCGCCATTTGCCGGCTTAGAGAAAGGCACGTTTACACATAGCACGGCCATGAGCTCCCATTTGCACACTCAGCATGCAGACAGTGGCTCACCTGCCCACACTGGCTCACATTTGCACACTCACAGAAGCACACACCCATACTCATGCCTGGGCATGCACACCTGCAGGCTCACCCTCCACCCCTCCAGCTGGACAGTTCTTGGAGGCTCACCACCCTTGGTCTGAAGAACCTCTGTTACTGAGCCCTCAAGGGATGAGTTCTGACTTCACTCAAAATGAGAGGGACAGACATCCTACACCCTAGTGACCACTCTTCCCTGCTCTTGGGAGTGACAAGAGGCTGGGTCCCTGCCAGAGAGGCCTGGACACTTTTTTCTAACACCCAGGGATAGATGTTGCTCCACTTCGTCTTTTTATTCTGATCAAGGTCATACCTGGGACCCGTTCCTGCTGTTAGCATTACCCCTTGAGGAAGAAGGGAGGGGAGCTCCCTCCCTTGTGTGGCTGCTGGGCCAACCCCATGAAATTTGCTCTTCAGTATAAAGGTCTGTGAAATGGGCTTCTCTGAAGGTCCCAGGCTCCATGGACACACACCAACAAATTCCACTGGATTCCCTCTTTGGTTCTCTTGTTCCCACAGCCACAACCTGGGCCTGTTGTTTGCATTGGGGAGTTACTATGACAGCCCCTCACTGGTGTCCAGTGCCACACGCAGCCTCTTGAATACGCAGTCTAACCCATAAGCTGGCCTCGCTGCTTCCCTGCTGAGCCTTTCAGAGGTTCCCTGTGGCCTTGCTCCTAACCCTGCTGGCACGCTCTAGCCTTTGCTTCCTACCTGCTCCCATGCCCAGCTTCCTAACCTCTGCCTCCGCCCCTCCCTCTTCTGCAGCCCTGCCTGTGCATGTCTGCATGTGTCTCTGGGTGCACCCCCTGCAGATCGTGTCCCGGGCCTTGCCCCAGCTGCTTTCATTCCCCTCTCCAGATGTGCCCAGGGCAAAGCTATTACCCAAATGGATGGCTGGAATAAAAAATTAAATTTCCACTTATCCCTCTCACTCATGCATTCCCTCCAGACCAGTGGGGCTTGGAGTACAGGGCACGGCTGTGTCCCAATGGGACAGCCCCCACTGGAGAATATGGCAGCTACTGGCCGATGTGAGATGAAGGGTGGTGAGGTCTGCTGTTACTCAGGAGCTGCCCAAGAGCACAAGAATCAACAGCCCCAGAGGCGGAGGCACCTGCCTGGTTCCTCAGGGGTGGCCCAAGAGACCCTCTCTGGGGAGGGCCAGCCCACATTTCCAGGCCTATCAATGATTCAGTGAGTGTTGTACTCTCCTGGCTTCTGCCCGGCTAGGCTGTCAACAAGAGTTGTGTTGTGTTCCTTTTCCAGATGGAGCCCTGGGTGGCCCTGGCCCATCTCTCCTCCAACCTACACTAGCATGATGTGGGTGCAGACAAACAGCACATGCTGCCACCCTGGCAGGTTAGGACAGCAGCTGGCGTGTCATGGCGGGTTTCTCTTCTCCCTTTCCTCCTGAGTCCCTGAGGAACAGTCCTGCACTCACGGTCATCCTGCTTCCTCCTGGGCGTTGGGAGAAGGGAGGCTTCTCCAGTCTTCCCTGCCTCTGGGGCTGGGCATCCTACTTGGCCCAGCAAGGCCTCTGTCTGGTCCTCTTAAGCTGGGCAGTAAGGTCAGTGGGAGGACATTGTTCTTGGGTTTCTTGGCTTCCTCCTGATTTCCCAATCAGCAGTCTCCCCAGAGAGCCTGGCTGGTGGAAGGGGATGTGGCACTGAGGTCCACCCTCAGGGGAAAGCCATGCTGGGAGCACTGCATGGTCATAAGAAGCCTCAGAGAAACACAGCCATCTCCGCATTATAAATTAGGAAGCTAAGGCTCATAGAGGTGACGAATCTGCTCAAGGCCACATGGCCAGAAAGAGCTAGCATGTGAACATACTTGGTCCAGGTCTGCGCTGTCTCATATCATGCATCCTCCCTGAGTGCTCTTGAGGAGCATTCCTCATAGAAGGTGGCACTGCCCTTCCTCATCTGCCCCCACAGCCTTAGGGCCAGAGCCTGGGTCTCTATGATGCTCTGAGTGTGGCTCATACTTACTTCAGGAGGGAGAAGAGTGTGACTCTGGTCCTCCCTTCTACCTGCCAATCTGTGGGAGCCCCAAAACCCTAGCTTGGTGGTGGTGGGGCTTCCTCAGCCTTTCCCAAGCTCAACCCCAACACCTCTATTCCTATAAATAGTCCAGAACCAGAGGCAGGGTGTGGCTCCCAGTTGACAAGTGATGGAACAGCCCGAGGGCAGTTGGTGCAACACCTGGATAGTTTTGGGCTCTTCTTTCTTGAATGTCCTTACTACTGTCTCACACTCCTGAGACAGGCTCAGAGCCAATGAATCCTCAGAGTTTGCCCAAGTCCTGTACCTGGAACCCAGGAACCTCCACCCAGTTTCCTGTACGCCTGAGGTCACTTTCTGCACATGTTACTTCCTGTCTTCCCTGGCAGCAGCATGTGCCACTTCCAGTTCTAGGAGGTTCTTTCTGTCACTTTCTCACCCTGCAACTAGCTCAGGTTCAATGTTAAAGACACTCTTGTGAAGTTGGATGGCAATTTACTCCTCTATTGCCTTGTTTTGATGCTCCCATTAATCACAATGATAATGACAGAGGTCACAATAATAATCATAGAGCACTGGCTATCTAGCCACAGACCGATCTCTGCTAGGTTACATGACCTATGCCATGTATAATTCTGACAGCAGCTTTGCTTCCAGGCAGCTCACATTATCCCCATTATGCAGATGAGGCTTGTTCAGGGGCATGTCCCGCGTGCAGTCTATCCCCAGAACATCTAGACCTTGTTGTCCCTTTCCTGAGAGGGAAGGTGGCTGACCCACCTCATCTGTGTTGACAGAGAAATATCAGGGGAATCAGCAATTCAGTTGTAGGACACACAAACCACCGTGGCTTTGGGTTATATCCTGTCATCTCCCTGCTTGAGGTAAGCCTCTCCAGGTGGCCCATACAGGTTTCCCCAACGGCAAGGACAGAGCTAGAGGGGATGGGCTCCACCTACCGACCTGCCCCACCATGTCAGCATCCTATGGTGTGCTTTGCTGGCAAATCCACTGACTGGCCCCCCTCCCCTGCCCCATGCCCCCAAATCGCATTGCTGCAAGGAACACTTTCTTCCTCCCTTTTGGAGCCTCTGACTGGGGGTCACGCTGATTGTCTCCCAAACAGCCTTAAATAAAGCAAAGAGAAGAAGCAAAGCAAGACCGATAGCCAAAGCTCCAGGAGAACCAGAGAAGCAGGAAAAGGAGACAACACTCCCTGTAATGATACCACCCAAAGGTGAGGGCGCAAGAAGTGGAGGATCCCAAGGGTGGGGCGAAGCAGGGGAGGGTGCAACTTCTTACCTGTAATATTGACCTCCACCTGGCCTGAGCGGGTGCCGATGGAGTTGGTAGCTTCACAGATATAGGTCCCTGCTAGGCTATAGTTGATGGGTCCCCTGAAGAAGAGTGTTCTGTTCTGGGCTTCCACGCCCTTGGGAAGAGAGCCATTCAGCCTGTGGGAATTGGGAGACATGGCAGAGTTAGGGCTCTCCAGCCCCAAGAAACAGCCTTTAAGTCTGCCTCTTGGCTGCGGGCCTACGAACCCTTTGCTGAGTGCATGTGGTAGGGTCTGTCTTGGAAGGGGGAAACACACACACACACACACAACAATAATCTCTTCCATTTGGCAATTTTATATCATTCAGTATTTCATATTTGATCACTGTAACACTGAAATGTACATAGAACAGATGGGTACCTGCCCCAATTAACATGAAATCTCAGGTTCAAGGTCAAGGAAACAGAGAAGTGGCAGAATGAAATCTCTAGCCAGGTCTCTGGACTCCTGGAGGGTGTTCTTTCTACTGTTCATGGTTTCTTGGTCTCCTGGGTGGCTGATGAACAGCAGAGATGCCTGGGTCCTGACCTCAGGTTCTCCTGAAGCAGAATTGCTGGGATGAGAGTTTGGCCATCTGCATTTTAAGAAGCTCTTCAGAGAGTGAGATAGGAATTGCTTTGTGTCACACCATATTGTGCTCTTGCTGGGCATGTCACAGGACTTTTTCATGTGTGTCCTGGGAGTTTGCTGAGGATTGGGACCTTCTTCCTTCCTCCTGATCCTGATGTCAGGGAACTGTCAGTCAGTAGACCTAGCAGGTCCTCCATACACAGAGCTGCATTGGGAAGCAGGCTCCACCCACTCACACCTTCAGAAACACTTTCTGTTCTGGGAAGTGGAGGATAACAGGTAGGGCATGTCAGGGCCCTCTACTTCCTGGAGAACGGGTAGAGACTCATTCTGAGCCACTGTCTTCTAGACACTTATGTCAACCTTCTTGGTTTCCCCCACACCCCTGTCTTTCTGGGTGTTCCTACCAGGTCTTTCTGGGAGGCACCTTGGCCCAGGCCATTAGAGCTGACTGGAGGGGAGACAGGCCCCTCCAAGGGCTAGGTCCAAAGACCATGAAGTCAAGAATGGGGCAGGGGGACATGGTCAGGGGCATTGCATGAGCTCAAGTATTCTGGGCTGATTGCTGCCTCCACCTCAAAAATCTGGGGGTGATGGAAAGAAGGAATAGGAACAAAGAAAGATCTGGGATTTCCAGAATGCTAGCTTCCCTGGGGACACCTTGATAAAAATAAATGCTGGGGCTGGGGTGGGCGTGACTCAGGCTGAATCACCAAAGGAAAATGACAAAATTATTTATTAGTGAGAGGAAGGGAAGTAGATCACAGGGGAAGCCCCCTCTGGCAAAATGATTGGTTCAACTGACCCTTGCACTCAAACATGGAGGTAAGTGTGTGTGTGTGTGTGCGTGCGCGCACATGGTGGGGTCTTTTGGGGTCACTCTTCTTGCTGAGAAACCTGAGCCCAGACCATAATTTCTTCCTTGCCTAAGACTCCTAGAGGTTGGGGCCCATGATCCTGCGAGGTATGTTCGTGGCACTAGCCAGCCCTGCAGCACTTACGTGGTCCAGTGGTACTCAGTGGCTGGGGGATTGGCGTCGGCTTTGCATGTCAGCTTCACATCCATCCGCTGCAGGTACCAGTTGCCATCAAAACCCTCGATGGTCACCTCAGGCTCATCTGTGGGGTGAGGGATGATGTTTGAAGAGGGTGAGATTAGGAAAGCGGAACTTAGGGTGAGGGAGCCCCAGATAGGGGAGGAATGGGAGGAGGGCCCTGGAAACAGCTGGAAGGGGAAAAGGAAGGGTGGGGTCCCAGGACCTCAGAGCAGAAAGGGCAAGGGGAGAAGGAAGAATGAGGAAGAATAAGGAAGGAAAGAGGGAGGAGGTGGAAGACAGCACTCCAGGAAGAGACATGGGGGAGGAAGAAGGAGAGGATAAGAAGCAGGCAAGGAGGGAGGGAGGGCAGCTGGGTGGAGGGAGGCCGCCCTGGCACCCGGCCCTGGCTCACACTGCACGTTGAGCGTGAGGCTTTCCTTGAAGCGGTCCATGTGGTAGTTGACGATGCAGGCCAGGGACTGCCGGTGGGCTTCCCGGCTGGGCACTAGGCGGTAACGACTGATGACTGTCACTGTGCCGTTGGGGTTCCGGATTTCCTGGTACTCTGCCTCGCCCTTTAGCCGAGTCTCCCAGGATACCACACTGGGAGGCTTCCCATTGGCCGAGGTGCAGGTGGCCACCAGAACCTTGTCATCCTGCCCTTTCTTGGCTCGAAGCACTGTCTGAGTGCCCTCTATCCAGTTGGTGGGTTTGGCTGTGGGGAACCAGAGAGTGCATGGAATCAGTCCCACTGCCTCATCAAAGATGCAGAGGCCCCCAACACCCCCGCCCCAGGCTTTATCTTCAAGTCATGCTGGCTGTTCCTGCCTTGAAGCTGGACTTCACCAAAGACCCTCCTAGAACTTCTCCTGGGAAGTTCTTCATGTCTGATATGTCCTTCCTGCTCTACTATTTGTATCCCCCTCTTTTTTTTGGTACTGGGGATTGAACTCAGGTACACTTAAGCACTGAGCCATATCCCCAGCGTATTTTGTGTTTTTTATTCAGAGACAGGGTCTCACTGAGTTGCTTAGCACCTCGCTGCTGAGGCTGGCTTTGAACTTGTGATCCTCCTGCCTCAGCCTCCTGAGCTGCTAGGATTATAGGTATGTGCCACTGTGCCCGGTGAGCTTGGGCCTTCTTGGAGCCTTGGCATGCTCAAATGACCTGGCTCCTTTGACTTGCATGCTGGTCACCCACAAACTGTTCCATGGTGGGGGCTTCAACCTGAATACTAATCCTCTACTCTGCCCCTGCTTCTAACCCCTAAGTAAACTGTGGGGTAGCTGGGCTAGAAGGGACTGGAAGCACCATCTCTGGAGCTATGTATGGGTGCATGCCCACCCCAAGAGGATGTCTAGGGCCACTGAGGCACACACTGCAGATGGCCAAGCCCCCAGGTCACAGGCCTCTGGACAAGCAAGGAAGAGAGGCCAAGGCCAGCTTACCCATCACAGTGAGATTGAGCTGGCTCTCACGGTTGCCTGTGGGGAAGGTGGCAAATTCACAGATGTAGACACCCTCATCCTCCAGCTCCAGGCGGGAGAGGCGGATGGTACCATCGGTGAAGGAGGGCCTCAGGAACTCCACACGCTCACGGTAGGGAGCCAGCACAGAGACACCCATGGCTGGGTTGTAGATGGCCACATTCTGCTTGGAGCCATTGGTGGCCTTCTGCCATGTGACCTGGGTGATCTTCACACTGGGCAGTGGGTTGGCAAAGCTGCAGTGCAGCACCACGTCTGTGCCGATGAAGCCATACATGGAGTCGTTCACCTGTACCACCTGCGTGTGGGCGCCTGTCCAAGGGATGACAGGAAGTGTGAGTGCTAGGCACCACCTCCCCCACCCACCCACACAGCTCCCTGTGCTCTGGTCTCGTATTTTATAGCAGTCATTAATTTTTAAATTCTTATAATAAAAATACTAATTACTTGTTATAAAAACACTCTGGGCAATACTGAAAATTCTGAAGAAGAAAATGACAACATCCCATGATCCCATTGTTCAGAAACATCACTGATAATATTATGGGATTCATCTTGCTCTCTCTATCTACACAACTATCTATTTTTTAAAACAAATCAGAATCATACTGTATAGAGTATTTCAAACACTGCTTTTTCATTTGGTGATCCATTGTTAATATTGCTTCACTTTGTAAACATGTCCACACTCTCCTTTTTTAAAAATATTTTTTAGTTGTAGATAGACAAAATACCTTTATTTTATTTATTTACTTTTATGTGGTGCTGAGAATCCAACCCAGTGCCTCACACATGCTAGGCAGGTACTCTACCACTGAGCCACAACCGCAGCCCCCACACCCTCATTTTTTTTTTTAAATGTTTATTTTTTAGTTGTAGGTGACAGAATATCTTTATTTTATTTTTATGTGGTGCTGAGTATCGAACCCAGTGCCTTATGCGTGCTAGGCGAGCACGCTACCACTGTGCCATAATCCCAGCCCCCCACACCCTCATTTTTGATGAGGGTTGAGTGGCCTGCTTTCCAAGGAAAGCCCCAGTCTAGCAGCTACAAACTGCTTCTCCTTCCTGGGCCTTGGTCCTTCCTCTGATAAATGGGGCGGATAATCCAGTCCTCTCTACCCCACGGGGTTGCTAGGGAACCAAATGGTATAATGGATGGGAAAGTAGTCAGGGGTGAGAGGGAGGGCCTGTGGTGGCTGTCATCGTGGCCACTGCTGTGGTCTTCTCCCACACAACTGGGTCCCTGTTCCCTGAGGTGCACTGGCTTGGCCAGGCAGCACAAAGGTGCTGCCCAAGGCCAGGTCTCCACTGACTCCCTGTTGCCTTTATGATCAAGCCTAAATGCCTTACCTTGGCTTTGGACATCCTCGCCACCTGCCTTTTCCTTACATCTCTCCATAAGCTGGGTTTTCCGGCTATATTCTAAGAACATGGCATGTTTCTGGGTTTCCTTCTCTTCCTTCTCCCAGTTACCCAAGCACTATTTCCTGAATGTTTGCCAGGATCTATTATCAGCACTTGGATCTCGTCTGTGGGCAGTTCAGCCCAGCCACCAAGGCACACGGAGCCTGCCCATGCAAGTTTCTAGGCTGTGGCTCATGCAGTTCCCTCAGCTGAGAAGGTCCTTCCCCTTCTCCCTATGGAGAGCAGGCTGAGGCCACTCTTCTTTAGGAACTTCCCTGATCCTCCCAGCTAGAGATAACCATCTACCTTTAGCACAGCTCCTTCTGCCTTGGAATGTGGTTGTTGACTCTCTGACTTCTCCATGGGACTGTGAACACCTCCAGGGCAGGGTCTGTGCCTTTTCTGTGTATCCCCAATACCCAGCCCAACATGTGGCATACAAGAGGTGCTAGTAAATATCTCTTGCCAGACTGCAATGGAAGCCAGGAGAATAGAGATTTGCAAGGAGGGAGAGACTGACCACGTGGCATGAATGAATAAACTTCCTCCCGTCTCCCCACCAATTGTTTCATCCCATCTAGAGTGTCTTCTGTTTGTCAAGTGTTTCCTTACACCTGAACTTGGCTCTGCTCACCTAACCTGTGGCAGCCATCCTTTGCATTCTAGCTCTCTCCAGGCCCACACTCACCCCAAGCCAGCCAAGTCCCCACAACCTGTGTCCTTGCCACGCGTTTGTATACTTCACGTCCTTGTACCTTTACTTCATCCAGTCAATTTGTGCCATCAATAACACCAATTCTGCTGGGCCCTGTACTGACCCTAAGGCAGGGGGAAGGCCCCAAGGGAGTCTGAGATTCAAGAGTGGGAGCTGTGGCTACCGCTTGCAGCCTCTACATGACTGAAATGCAGGATCAGGGTGGGCTCCTCTGAGGGTTCCAAAGCCCATTGTCAGGGCAGTACATGGCTCCCCACTCCTCCCCCCTCTAGAGGGAACAGGTAACTGTGGGATCCCCGGTGCTAGATACACAGTAGGCACTCAAGAAATGCTTGCTAAAGAAATTTGTCTTTGGCCCCACCAAGCCAGGCCCTTGTCATACCGAGTTTCCCTCATGTTCCCCCTGTGTATGCCTAGTCACATCCACATGGCCCTTCAAGGCACATTGGGTTGTCCCCACTCCAGCCTTCCACCCCTGACACCTCTCAGGCAAAGGTGTCCTGCTGGAGGAGTAGATGGGGTAAAGACTGGCTACAGCTGGGGGGCTTGCTCTAGCTGCCTCTGCCTTTGGCTCCTCACCTTGGGACATTAGCCTGTCACTTCTCCTTTCTGACCTTTCCCTTTCCTCTGCAAAGAAGCAGGCTAGACTACTCTGTCTTGATGCTCCCTCTGGCCCTAACTGTCTGATGGCAGTCTTGCCTGTGCCCCACCCCAGAAGCGGTCCCACAGTGAGGTCAATGGGCCAGACAGTCCAGCATGTTTGCTGACTGGCCAGCTGGCAAGCAACTGAACCCTCAGTCCTCCCTGAGGATGAGCAGGTGTTCCCTGCCCCTCCCCCAGCCTCCACTCCCCAAGCCTGCTGGAGGCTGCCCAGCTGAGATAATGCGGGTATAATTGGGGAACTTGCACCACACAAAGCCAGGAACTGGAAAAGCCAGTTGGGAGGGCTTGGGCCATGGGTAAGAGTGGGGGGAAGGGGTGTGGGCATCAGAAGCCATCTTGGGATTAGTGCCAGGCGTGGTGAAGCCGAAGGGGAACATGGCCCACCAAGCCCCCTTGACCCCATCTCCTCTTATCTCCTCTGAAGGTGTGGAGGAGGCAGGGCCCAGGCCTTGGTGCACAGGCTGACATTCATTTTCTGCTTCTGGAGTGACCTCATCGTTCAGGGCCATGTCAGTGCCAGGAGGGGAGGTCGCTGATGGCACCTGGGTATGGGGTGGAAAGGACACTGCAAGGGGCCCTGGTGCCCAGACGGGGGTAGCCCTCCCTCATCCCTGAGTCTATTTTGGGGAAGCTGCTCTTCTCCGCTGTGGCTGTACCAGAAGCAACCCTGGGACAGGGCAGTGAAGAAAGTTCCTGGCCGCCTCTCACTGTGCTCCTGGCCCTTTCTGTCCCCGCAGTGGGCGGGGTGGGGCAGGGCAGGGAGCACCTCTAAGGAACAGCATGCTCACTTTTGCTCTTTGCCTTTGACACAGCTGTTAGAAGAGCCTGGGGGCCGGCATGAGGGAACTTTGAAATATGGGGTCTGAGATGCTGGGGATGGGATCCTGGAGCCCTGGAACTGAAGGAGCCGGAAGATGAGCAAGATTGGAAATTCCCCTAAGGGCTCCCCTCTTCCCCACTCCAGGCTGAGGCACCTGGAACCCAAGCTTCTGCCTGAGGGCTTCCTGTCTTAGTGCAACAATCTGAAAATGGACACTGGTGGCTCCCACTCTCTGATGCATCTCTTCCAGCACCATCTCCTCCAAGCAGCAGGGTGGGAATGCTAAGAGCCAGCAATGTGGGCTAGCGGTGCACCTCTGCATCTCCTGGCTGTCCAACCCTGGCCCAGGGACTTCATCTCTTTGTGGCTCAGTTTGCACTGAGGTGTACATCAGCAAGATGGGGATTCTAATAGTCAATACCTGCCCCATAAAATTTTTGTAAGGATTAAATGAAAGAGTACAGGGGAAACTCAGAGAGCAGCACTTAGCACAATTAATGCTCAATAAATGTTAGTTGCCATCACCATCAACATCTTTCATCTTGGAAGCAGTACACCTCCTTCCTGGAACTTCATTTGATGAATTTTTACTGAGCCTGTACCCCACACTGGGCACTATACTGGGTGCTATGAGGTCCCCCTCTTCCTGGATACCTTTGTGGCTCTCATAACTTCTTCAGCTGACACTTCTACTCATACTCCAAAAGCATATGACATGCATCTGTACCCCTTTGCCTGGCATGCGTATTGGGTTGCGTCCCATTTCCCAACAGACTGCAAGCCCCTGAGGAAGAGGCAGGAGCAGGATATATCCTTGGATTGCACTGACCATGTCACTCCTGATTCTGGTGGGTCCAGAACTTGGGGACTATCCTGCTGACTCTCTCTGCTTCCCCAAACACCCTCTCTCCTCCCCTGCAGGCTTGTGGGAACTGGGATCACTGACAAGGAGCACATTGGAGCTTAAGGGACCAAGCAACCCATCACTTAACAAGTTCCAGGGTTTGGGTCACTTGCCCCACTTCAGTCCAGTACTCTTCCCACCCTGCCCTCAAACAGACTCTGGCTTAAGCTAACTCCCTAGAGTCCTTGTTCTGGGTTGTGTCCTTCCTGGAATGTCCCTTCATCACCCCTTGTGAGAATGACACAAACACCAGTTATAATCCTGCAGCCACAGGGCTGACTGGCCACTCTGCAGTGGGGTCCAGTGACTGAGTGCCAGAAACAGGGGCTTTGGAGAGCCCAGATGGGGCACCTGCAGGAGGCTGCTATTTGCAGAGCAGAAAGCTCCAGAAAGAAAAGGAGTGAAGAGTAGAGATCCCCTGGACACCTGTGCCCTCAGCTCCTGCATCACAAGGATATTGAAAAAATGAATTTTTTTCCTGTCCTCAAGCACTTCTTATATCCTTCCCGACCACCTTATGAACCCAGGGTCTGGGACACAGGTCCCTGAGGCTTGTGCTCAGGTGCCTCGGTTTCCCCAGGAGTGCTCAAGTTGGACAGTTTGGGTGACCTGGCTTCCCAGAAGTGCTGAGCCAGCAAGACAGGCATCAGGCCAGTCCCCTGGAACGTCACAGACCTGCAAAAGCCCCAGCTCAGCAACAAAACACAAAGGCTCCTCAGTTGTGGCAGACAAACCTGCTTCCCAAGGCCCTGCCCTGCCTGCCATGGAGCTAATCTGCAGGCGGGGGCCACAGGTTCCCACGCAGCAGGGTGTGGCCTGCTCTGCTCCCCTAGACCCGCTTGGAGCAGTTTTTCTTCCTGCACTTTTAAACCTCAGACTCTCCTCTTCGTAGCCAAGCAAGCTGGGACTAGGCCCAGGTGGGTGGGTGAACAAGGGTACCTGGGGTAAGCAGGGGGATTTGGGCTTTCTGGCATGGGTCACCTCGTTCTCTGTCCCACCTGTACCAACTCTCCCCAGACCTTGCTTTTCTGAGACTTGCCTGGGTGCCTTCAGTTGGGTGAACAGAAATGGCAGGCCTGGCCTGAAGTGGAGTGACAGCACCTTAGAGACAAAGTGCAAGTTTGTTTGTGTGGGGGGCATGGGGCTCCCCGAGGACCTCTGTGAAAACCCATGTCCTTTGGGATCCATCTCTAGGGCTTTCCAGGGATGGTTCCCTCCCTCCCCTCCAGGAACTGACAGAAAGGAGCAGTACTTCCGGTGAGAAACCAGCTAAGTGCAAGTGGGAATGACTCACTTATTGGGGAGGGGGAAGTGTCTCCCCGAAACCCTGTTGAATCAGCACAGTGACCTAAGTTTATGTGCCCCCTGCTCCAGCGCAGCCTCTTCCCCAAATGTCAATCCTCAGGGCCGGCCAGCTGCTCACTTCCAAAGCCCAGGCTGGCTTCACCTGGGAAAAGCTGGCAAGGAATCGGGTGAGATCAGGAGGGAATGAATCCCTTTTCTAGGGTCTCCTGCTCTTAGAAGGTTTTGGCAATCAATGTCACCTGGACCCAACCATTCTGCCAGCCAGAATCCACAAGGGCAGGGCTCTTGCTGAAATCCTTTGAACTTGTCCTGTCTCGTATCTATGCCTCAGGCACAGTTCTCCATTGTCTGTAGCTCCTCGAGTGCCCAATCTGTGTCATCTACCACCAGACTCCCCTTTACACCCCGGGTAGAGGCCAGAGTCCCCCAACTCAGAGACCTCAATGAGGCGACAGACCCAGTTCTTATCCAGCTCCCTAGGCAGCCTTCCCTGGGAATGGGCACAGCAAGAAGGCACAGAGCCAGGGTGGACTACAGTAGAGCCTTGCTGGCTGACAGTAGTACAGAGCCAGGGGTGTGCTGAGGTCCACCCGGCCACGAGCGGCTGTTAGACGCATCTCTGCTCCCTGTCTCCTGTAGCACAGAAGCTTCAACTGGTGGGAGCTGGGCCCTGGAGGATTCTCTCTTGAGGACAGAGCTGCTGGGACAGCTCCAGGTGTCTTGGGGACTCTGAGGCCTCTCTACACCCACCTAGCCAGCAGGGGTGATAACATCCCCAGATCCCACAGTCAGGGGCTAATTGCTACTGTCCAAGCCTAGGCGCCTCTGCCCCTCCTCTGGGGTCACAGAAACTGCCAATGTTTTCCTCTTGGCTGATGCTCCCCCCACTCCCCACACTGCACTGGCTAATGATGGGCTGTGGGGCTGGCGCCGGGCGCCTTGGGTGGGGGAGCACAGTGCGTGGGAGAGGAGGGGGAGCGGCAGCCTGGGAAAAGGCCGAGTAGGAGCTGGAGCCCAGGATCTTCCAGACAGGCCAGGCCAGCCCTTCTCTCCCAGCATTGTGGAAGCCCTAGTGTAGCAGCAGCCATACGGGGTGCTCTGGGAAGTCCCATCTCTCTCAAAACCTGGCCAGACAGGTTGGGGGACAGGGATGAATCAAGGAACTCGGTTTTGCCTTCTCCCACTGAGGAACAGGTGGCTGATGGTGCCTGGACTGCTCTTCTGCAGGCCTGTTTCGTGTTGTTGCTCCATCTCTAGCCCTGGCAGGCAGGCCCTGAGCCACCCCTGACTCTACTTTGGCACCCCAGGGACCTGGAGCTTCAATCTTAACCCTGCTTTTCTCCATTTCTAGGGTTTTTTTTTTTTTTTTTTTTGTACCAGGGGTTGAACCTAGGGATGCTCAACTACTGAGCCACATCCCCAGACCTTTAAAAAAATAATTAAACCAAATTTTTGAGACAAAGTCTCTAAGTTGCTTAGAGCCTTGCTAAGATGCTGAGGCTGGCTTTGAAATTATGATCCTCTTGCCTCAACTTCTCAAGCTGCTGGGATTACAGGCATGTTCCATTGTACCTGGCTCCATTTCTAGTTTTAAGGTGGCACCTATTGGTCAATTCTACTTCCCATCCTGTGCCATACCTGCCACTTTTCCTCAGGTTAAGTGTTGACAAGGAAAGGCACACACTGAAAATTGGGAGAGGTGGGCTCTGGTCCCCACTGCCTGGTCACTGTTTATGTCTGACTTCAGGTAGAGCCAGTGTCCTTTTCTGTAAGATGGGAGTGCTGGACCAGAGGACCCCTAGGACTGTACTTTGGATGTGACCTGTCCAGATCACTCTGCCCTCCCCTGGATCTGCCTCTGGGAACCTGTCTACCCAGTGGCTCTCTGCCTTTGTGTGTTGTCCAGCTCCTCCAGGAAGACCTCCCAGATTAAGTGACGTGCCAGGCAAACCACATTGTGCTATGGCCAAACTGGGGCACATGGGGATCTTCTATAGGCAAGCAATCACCAAGGCCAGGACACTAGCTCCTAAATAGCTTTTGAATTTCTCTGGCTAAAATTCAAACTTGTCCCAAGCCCCCTCCCACCAGCACCCGCCCCCCACTCCCTCACCTCCAGCAGTATCTCACTTCCTCAACACTCCTGGGCTGGGACTCTGCACTCTATCCCTTCCCTTGGAACCCGAGCACCCAAGATCTGCACTCCTTATTCCTATGCTGCTCCAATCATCTCTTACTAGTCCCTTGTAGGATGACATTAAGTCTATAGTCTCCTGCCTGCAGCTCTCCCCCTAAACTCTGTCTCTGAACCACGCAGCAGCCAGGTTCTCTCTCTAAAACATAAAACACCTTTACTTCCAATCCTCCTGTGGCTACCTGCAATCCTCGGGATCAAGTCCAAGGTTCTTATGGGCTCTGGCCCTCATCTTGGGCATCTCTAGCCTCCAGCCGGCTCTTCTGCCTATGTGCTTTCTCTCCTGCAACACTGAACAATGTTATCAGTTCTGTCTTGCTGCTGCTTCTGCTAAAAACGCATACCCCGTGACTTGCCCAGGTCCTCCTCTTTGTCCTTCTTGAATCACCTTGGACTTGGCTTTTGAGGAGGTGATTCTCTAGAGAGGCCCCCAGCCTCCTCCAGGAAGCCCCCATTGTGGGCTAGGTGTTCTTGTCCCCTGAGGGCCCCTGTACTGGGCATGCTTCTGTTACAGCAGTTCAGCTTCTAGCCTGGCAAACAGAAATCACAAGGGGTCCCCACGTGGTTGATGCACAATGCTCTGAGCCAGTTGGGGTCCTGGGCCAGGGTCGGCCATTTCTCAAGTCTGACTGTACTCTCCTGGAAACTACATTCACCAAGGGGCAGAGCTGGCCAGTGAGGCCTCACACCTGCATAGAAGGGATATAGGGCAGGGTCCCAAGCTGCTTCTGTCACTGAAAGCAGAAAGCTACACCCTGAGAGTATAGTTCAGCCTCATCTGTTGGCCACCTTTCTTGCCCCATATCCTGTTTGTTTCCCAGTCACTACTTCTTGATTCGCTTCCTCTCTCCTCTGCCCCAATTCCTAGCACCCAGTCTCTCTTCTTTCCTCACGCCAGACCATAAGGTGAAAAATATTTTTCTCACCTAAGCGAGCTGCGGCCCTGAGGCTCGGCTCCCAAGGTCTGAGCCCTGTTGGTGTCTGCATGTTTCCCAGCTTCGTGCCCCTCCCACCATGCCTGGGATTGCTCCTGTCCTGGCCTTTCTGTCTTGCACACCCTGAAGCCCTTGGCTCTTAAGGCCAAGATTCAGGAAGGGCCCAGCCTTCTCCAACCCAGCTGTAGCAAATGACAGTCTCATGGTAGACACAGCAGCCTGGAGTTCCCTCGGCGAGCGTGCATTGCTAATGACATATTTTGGGGAGTGTAGGCAGCAGTCTCTTTGGAAGGCTAGTGTGGGGGTGAGAGAAGCTGGGGGCTGCTGAGAAAGAGGAGGGAAAACTCCTCAGGCTTCCCCAGGAGAACCTTTTAAAAACTTGGTATTGATAAAGGCACTGTCTCAGCTCTCTGGGTTCGAAGGGATCTTCGACACCTGTTTAGAAGGGGAGGGTTCTGGGATTCACTTCATGCCAGGAGGGGCCAGTTGGACCACCCCAGCACCCAGTTCTGCCAATGCCCTGTGCAGCTACAGGCAGGCAGCTGCCCGCACAACTGGCTGCAGGGGGAGACATTCAGGTGGGTGCAGGTGTCTGCCCGCTGGGAAGGCTCATTCTCAGATGAAGGTGTGATAGAACAGAGAAGGGGTTGAGAGGAGCAGGTGTATCAAGCATTGAAGCCATGAGCATCGACTTGAATTCAGACGGACTTGGGTTTGATTCTGCAGCTTATTAGCTGGGTGACTTTGGTAAGCTGCATGAATTTCTTTGGGTCTTATCTTTCTTACGTATAAAAGGGGGATGATAATACTACCTCTAGGGCTGATATGAGGGTGAAATGCGAGCATTCAGACCGCTCTTAGCATCGTGCTGGACACCTGGGTATGCTGTGGAAATAGTTGATTATTATAAGGTGAGGGAGACCTGCTAGGATTCAGGTGAGCTGCTCCCATCCCAGCTGCACCAGCCCGCCATGTGATCCTGAGCGAGCCCTTGCTGTGCTCTCGGAGCACTACTGACTTCAGCCACTGACAATTTGGGCTGGATAATTTTGTGTTGAGGCTTGTCCCGTGCATTGTAGAATATTTAGTAGCATCTCTGGCCTCTACCCACAAGATGTCCTGAGTACCACCTCGACTTGTGAAAACCAAAAAATGTCTCCAGACATTGTCATATGTCCCCAAGGGGGCAAATTGCCCCCCATTAAGACCACTGGTTTAGAGGAAGGGTGTCAGGCTCAGGCAGGGGTGGTGGAGTTCATGGTGAAGGTGCAGAGGGGGCTGGGGAACCCTATTGAGGGTGCTCTGGCAGGGAACTTTTCTTGCATGTCCACAGACAGAGGGCTCAGAGACAGGCTAGAACAGTGGTGTGGGCTTTCCTTTTTGGAGAGTCTGGTCCTTAGCTCTGCAGGAGGTGGGACAGTGAGTTGTGTATATGGGAGATGAGCGGGGAGAACAGGGGACTCTGAGGAGCTGGCTGTCGGAATGTGGCTTGTCAAGTGGCCTGCATGTCTCTAGAAGATGCAAGAGGACAGGGAAGGGACAGCAAGGGGAAAGGACACAGATGAGGAGACACGTGGAGGAAGTGTTGGCCGAACCCTGAGACAGGAGGGCAGAGGCTGCGGAGGCAGGGCTGGGCTGCTTCTCAGAGCAGAAATGAGGTCAGGCAGCATCTTCCCTTGGCTGGTAAACTGCTATCATTTCAGAAGGATTTTCACCTCATTTGGTTCCTGCTTAAGTGAAATCCACAACATGTGTTCTCTGCATTAGTGGAGTGTTTGTGCTTAATTAGTGGCAAATTCTTTCATATTAAAGTCATTAAGTTTTGCCGTTTGCTCTCCTCACCCTGGGCCTGGCTTTGCTGGCTTTCCCTTTAATGTGGGAGGGTCTGATTGCAGACGCGCAGGTTGCTGCAGCCTCATAGTCTCAGGAGGCAGACACACGCACAGGCACATGCACACACATGCAGAGGTGTGCACGCATTTGCACACACCGTACATGTACACACACACACACACACACACACACACATTTCCTGTGGCATTTGGATCCTACAGCATTTGGACCTGTCACACTCAGGGCTGGCATCTGTCACTCCCAGCTCCCCTGTTCACACGCCAGGCACCTCCATGTGGCTGGCAGCTCTGCCTCCTGCCCTACCACCTCAGCCTCTGGGGGCTTCCTTGGTGGCAAGGCTTTAGGCTTAGAGGGACTCTAGGGCTGCAGTGGGAAGGACGTTCCAGGCTTCAGGGTGTGGGCTAAGGCCCCCTGTAGAGGGGACAATGAGCAGAAAGCAAACTGGCTGCTCAGGAGGCCAAGTGCACTTGGTCCAACAAGGCAGCAGGACCCAGAGCTGCACGTGCATTGCTGGAGCAACATACAGGGCCACTGGAGGATGGGTGTGTTGGCAGGGCCTGTCTCTTGGCTCCCACCCCTCAGGAGGGACCTGGTCTCGCCAGCACCTAGTGCTGAAAAATACTGGGATGATGCTTCAGAGTCACAGCAGCACAGTGACCCTAACTTTTGGACAGGGAGAGAGGCATCAGTAACTAGGGTCCTGAAGCAATCTTCCCTCCACCTGCCTTTGCCTGTCATGAAGCCCCACCCCGCAATGTCCCAACCTGGACCCAGACCGCAGCAGGTCAGCCCTCACCACATCTTCTCTCCAGGGCTGTCTCTATCCTACAAAAGGTCTCTCTGCCACCCACTGAGCCCTGCTCCGGGGCCAGGGACCTCAGGGCAGAGGGCAGCAGTTGTCTGATGCACTTTAATGACCTGGGTCTGGGGGCAGGCGAGAAGAGGAGACCAGAAATGGGACTGGTAAAGATCTGGGATTGTGTTTATTCTTTGACTCCCTTAAGGAGATCCAGCAGTGGGGTGGGAGGTGGGCCAAGAGGCAGTGCCTAGCCTGCTGGGGTGGAGAGGAGGCAAGACCCCTATTCTGTGTGCTCCCTTAATGAGACCCCAAATCCCATAGTGGAGATACCTCCTAATGCCCCAGAATTCAGACTTGTGTCTGGTGGTATCTGCATGGGATCCTGGGGGTATGAGAACTTTGTCACAGGATGTAACAGAGGAGGCGAGAACTCAGGGAAAAGGGCAGCAGCACCTTTTAATGGCTCTTCCATCACATCACGGCTTCAGAACCCATCTAGTCATGTCCCCCAACATGCTTTCTGGCACAGCTCCAACCCCTGCCCCGATTCCTTGTGCTGGCCAAGAGAACAAAAACACAGGCAATGCCTCTAGACACAGGCAATGGCCTTTGGTTCCACTGGTACTGGGTTCTGCAAAGCTCCCCCCCAACTCTGAGAATACTAGCCTCAGCTGTAACACCCCAACTCCCTGCATCCACTCCAGCCTTAACTCCAAAGTGTCCTCCCCAGCCACTCACATAACCCCAGACCATGGCATAAAACCTGGTCATGACCTGAGCCCTAACCACTTCTGGGTTTCAGCCACAGAATGCAGCAAACCCCAAGCACAGCCGTGACAGCAGGGATGGCCCCACACCGGTTCTCACACACAGGGCTACCAGGGATAGCCCTGGACTCTTGGGCTCAAGTGATCCTCCTGCGTCGGCCTCCTGATCAGCTTTAATGCTTTCTAGCAGTGGAACCCATGACCAAGGCCTATGACCTCCCTAAACCCAGACTTTTCACCTGTAAAATGGGCCCTAGCACATCCACCTTGCTCGGTTGGGGTGAGGATGGAGTGAGATCACCTGTGTAAAATGACCTCCTCTCTCCCATGCAGTCTTCAGGGACACCAGCTGGGCTGCCTCTGCTCCCAGCAGCTGGCTGTCACCAGGGCCTCCTCCCCCTGTCTCAGCAGCACTAGAATCGTCACTCTTCACTTGGCAAAATGCTGAGAGGAGCAGAGCCCTGCCACCATCGCCGGTTGTCCTCTTCTTGCCCTTCCAGGCAGGGGCTTATGGGGTAAGGGGACCCCAGAGGCAGGGAGAACCCCAGGCCTGGCCACTCTCCCCGCTCTGCTGGTTCCCCCAGGCTCCCTGTCACTGCTGCTGGTGTCAGTTTCGAATGTGGGGTCTTTCCCACGCCCACATCCCTCTGCCCAACATTAATCTATCAGGAGCCTCGCCCAGTCCCACTTCCAGCTCCAACTTGTCAGGGTTTCAGGAGTCACTGGGTAGGGGCCGGCATGCCAGGGCCTGCTCCTCATCCTGCTCCGCAGAGAGAGCCAGCACGTAGGCATAGGGCACAGCGCCCAGCTGTGGAGATGCAGCCCAGCCTCTGTGGCCACCTGCTTCCCTCTCGAGCCCCTCCTCTCCCTCCGTCCCCTCCTGGCCCTGTTCAGTCCCTTGTAAGCGAGGAGCAGTCCATGGCACTGATGTGTGTGTGAAGGGCACCTCATGTTCCCCAAGTCTGGGAAGAGTGCTGCCCTCCATCTGCCCCAGGATTGAGTCATCCCCTTAACAGCAGAAGCCTAGGGTCTCCGGTGCATTCCTCCCTCCCTAGGAGAGAAAGCACAAGAGGGTCATGTTCCCTGCCAGGCCCCTCCCAGAGATGCAAGAACAGTTAGCACGTGTGTATTAATTGACTGTGCCAGGCCAGGTCTGAATGTTTACATTTATTAACACACTTAATTCTTACAAGAGCTAAGTATCATTATTGTCTCATCTTAGAGATGAGGAATTCAGAGAAGGCAAATAATCTGCCCAGGGTCAAATAGCCTGTGAGGCTGGTTCTGATCTGGGCAGTTTGTCTCCAGAGGCTATACCTTCTGCCACCACACTGGATGCCTCAAGGCCTCACTCTCTCCCCTCCCTGGTGAAGCAGTGGCCTGTACCTGGCAAGCCCCCCAATCATGGGTGAGGGTGCATGGCACATGGAACACTTGTCTGTGGGTGGCCCTGGCCTGAGTCTGCTGAGGAGGTTGATGAGGGTGGACACCATTCCCTCCGCCTCTTGGCCTTAGCTCTGGGGAGGGACCAAGCCTCCAGCAACCTCCCTGACTCCTGTCAGAGATACAGGCCAATCAGCCACAAAGGGATAATATTGGGGGACTCCAAACTTATAAAACCTCCATTCTTCCCTGTGCCCTGACTTTGGGAGTAAACTGCCACTCTCTGGTTATGGGTCCTTTTCTTTCTGCCCCTCAGCTTCTCTGCCTGAGAACTTCGAGCTTCTCCACTGGGTAGGGGCTTTAAAGATGAGATAAAGAATCTGTGCTGATAGCCGGGCGCGGTGGCTCAAGCCTGTAATCCCAGCACTTAGGGAGGCTGAGACAGGAGAATCGCGAGTTCAAAGCCAGCCTCAGCAGCAGCGAGGTGCTGAGCAACTCAGTGAGACCCTGTCTCTACATAAAACACAAAATAGGGCTGGGGTGTGGCTCAGTGGTCGAGTGTCCCTGAGTTCAATCCCCAGTACTGGAAAAAAAAAAAAAAAATCTGTGCTGAGCACTTCCGCAAACCTTACCAAGTGCTAAGGACCTAAGGTACCAGCAACTTATATATATAATCTCATTTAATCTTCACAACCATCTCAGGAGGGGAGTCCCCTCAGCCCCAGGCCCAGAGAGGTGAGTGACTGCCAAACTCTGTCCTTTCCCAGGGCTGGGAAATGGAAGCCACTGGTCTTTCTCTTCTCATTTTCACTCTTGCTCCTCCCACCTAGCATGTACGCAACTCTGGGTTGTCAGCAGCCCTGAAGCCCTGGAAAGCAGCAGCAGGTGCCCATGAAAAACCAGCTCTTCTCTGTGGGAGGCTCAGGGGCCTGACGAGTGGATTTGGAAGTGAGCAGGGGCTGTCCCATCTCCTGCCACCGCTGCATGTTGGCCAGCTCTACCGTCAGGTCTTCCCACCAGAGGCTGCTGGGATAGCACACCAAATTAGCTTAATGAATGTGGCCTGGGCTTTAATTGGGGCCCTCTGCTTTGCAGTGACGATGCCTGCTTTCCTTTTTAATGATGAGGAAGGGTGGGTTTTCTCTTTCTCCCATGCATTTTCACCCAGTCTAATGGCTCCTCACTCAGAAAGGCCCTATGACTGCTAATTGGATTTAATTACTGGGATAATTAATGATTTGATTGGAAAACTGAAATGTTGTGGGTGAGTTTTATGTATAAATAGATAGGAAAGTCAAAGGGACAGAGAACTGAGACTGAGACCCAAGGAAGGTCTGGGTGGGAAGAAGGAGCAGGCTGAGATCCTTTAGCTGGCAGACCTTAGCTGGGGACTGGCTGGCCCTGGCTCCCCATGTGCAGATGAGGAAAGAGGTGCAGAGGCTGCAAAGAAGCTGGCGGGAAGGGAACTGGCAGAGTCTGCCCTGGAGCAAGAGTGGTGGAAAGGTGTGACTTGACCTGCCAATGGCTCAATAACGTGATAATGGTGATAATGGTCATGTGAGCACCCAGGGAGGACTTATCAGCCAGACACAAGCCCATGGAAATGTACTGTAGTTGCTGCTTTTATTGTAGTTACACAGGCTCTGCCTCTGGGTCATGAGATAAGCACAGGGCTCATCAAGATGGAGGCAGCCAGGTCCAGAGAGGGGGCAGTGGGCATGTGGCTAGAAGGCCACCACCTCTGGCTATGCACTATTCTCCCCTCGGTCTCCAGATGTCTCCTAAGGCTCCTGGACTTGTATCTTGTATCTTTCCTGGTCAGCTCACACCCAACTGCCACAGCCTGAAGTGATGGAGGCTGGGGAGAGTGAGGTAGACATTTGTTCCTTAAACTTCATGGTGACTTGGAGGTATTGTGTTATTCTGGGAAGAGAAGACCAGGGGAAGGTATAGGAGATGAGAAAAGCTGGAAGAAGACTGGCTACCTGAGGATAGATATTTGGTTATGTAGGTGGGTCCACATGGCTTGATGATGCTTCCAGGGTGACAGGGTCCAAACCACGTGTCCAGCAGCCATGTGCCTGCCCTGAACTCCTCTCCAGCTGCTCCCTCACCCCCCACCTCCAGGGCCCAATCTGATCAGTCACAGCATTATAGCCATTTGGTTCCTCTTTGTGATTTCTAGAATATGGCCCTGAAGCTCCCTATCCTTAGTGCACCTCAACTGGGAGTGCAGGTTCCCAATTCTTATCTGGAATTATGGTACCGCTAACACCGAAAACAGCAAACTGAGCGGCGCTTGATGTTCACCGGGTATAATGTTAGCCAATGAGTCTCATTTCATCCTCACAAAGACCCTGTAAGACAGGTGCCGCTGTCATGCTGGGAAACTGAGGCCTAGGTTGGCGAACTAATCTATCCAAGCCAATGGTTAGTAGGTGGATTTGAATGCAAATCAGATTGTATGACATAAGTCCTCAGATGGCTCTCCACTGCCTTGGGGTAATGCTAAGCTACTCATCAGGCCTTTACAATCTGTCTCTGCCTATGTTCCCAGCTACCTCTCCTGACCTTCCCACGTCCCCACCCTCCACACCTGCCTCGTGGAAATCGCCTCCTTCAACACTCAGGTCCCCTAGTGCCACCCACTGTGTCTCCACAGCCCCAGCTCCTTGCTCAAATAGCAGTCCCGCTTGACAGAATGGGGACATGTTCATCTCTGAAGCCCTAGTACCCATCCCGGTGCCCACAGTAGGGATGCACTGAACCTGGTTCACTCATGAACTGTGAGCCAGAGCCAAATCCTAGGGAACAGACTCAGGATGTAGGTCCCTGTCAACTTCCCAGGTCATGGAGAGCTTTTAATCAAGACTTCTTAGGAAGCTGACTGATCAAAGGAGGACCAGACTCCCTGGAGAAGGACATGATTACTTGAAAAAAGGAAGATTCTCTACAAGAGAAAGGCTAAGAGGCTGCCGACATGGGGGTGCATTTAATTCCAGCCCCAGTGGGAAGAGGGAGCACCCCTCCTACCCTCTGCTGTCCAGGCTAGCTTGCTGGGACTGATCCTACCCCCTTCTAGTCCTGTGTACCTTGAGGATCCAGGGTTCTGGAACCAATAAGAGCAAGATGTTGCCCACTTTGAAGATGATAAATTGAGACCCAGAAGCGCGAAATGACTTACTTGTGGTTATACAATAAAGTGCAAAATCAAGACTCTTCTACATTCTTGGTTCCAAAGAGTGAAGACTTCTGGGTAAGGGTCTCTGATGGGCAGGGTGGTGTCCCATAAGCACTGCTTAGAGACCCAGGTGGCCCAGATAAAGGCAAAGATGGGCAGCTTCCCACCCCTTGACCCCCAGCACCCTTAGGCCTCAGCAGCTCAGGCGGGGCTTTTGTTGGCACTCTAGAGTTCAACCCCGCCTGTCTCCTTGGGGTGGGGGTGGAGGAGGGAGAGAGGCCTGAAGAAGCAGGTCAAAGCCAATCCTCCCCACTGCCCCACCCCCACTGAGAGCGCTCAGTGGAGCCTGTAGGACCAGAACCAAGGCGTGCTGTCCTGACATGTCTGGGAGGCACAGCCTGAGTGGGAAGTGAGGTATTGAGTCAGGGCTGGGGGTAGGGGAATCAGAAAGGGGATCAGGCAGTGGGGTGGAAGAGAGGTCTGTTCCCCTTCAGAGGATAAGAGAACCAGGGCTGGCAGGAAGCAGGGCAGGGGCAGGTTCTAGGGTGGGAAGGCAGCAGGTAGGCTCAGTGGGTCTTTGGGCCCAGGCCCTGTCTCCCGGGTTGCAGGCTCAGACAGGTCCAGGAGCGGGGCTGCAGGCAGCAGGCAGGGGCAGGGTGGGAAGCAACATCCTGTCTCCATTGTCTAGGGCAGGCTGGGCGCTGAGGCCTGATAATAGTGAGATAGCTGCGCCACTGCACCCAGATGATGAACAACAATCAACCCGAGGCCTGGGAGTCGCAAGGCAGTGGGGGAAGGTGTTCTACCTGCTGGCATCCCCCATCAGGTCTGCTAACACCAGGTGCTCCCCCCGTGGCAGGCAGAGGCCGGCTCTGGGAGTGGCAGTGCCCACGCTACACAAGGGAAGGCCTTGTGCCCACGGTGGCAGTGGGGGGGTTGGGGTGAGGATTAGGTGGGGAGACGCTTTGAACCCCAGCAAGACTGGTGGGAACTGGTTCTTGACTCATGGCAGAGAAAGGGAGGAGGGGAATGCAAGGGTTTGCGCTTTATTATTTATTTTCTTTTATGAGATGTGAACTCAAGCAATTAAAAATATGCATTTTGTTTTGCACCATCTACCCTGAAGTGTCTCCTCATCTTTCCTTCAGACCTGGTCCCATCAGAATGGCTGGCATTTCAGAACAACATCTTATTTTCGAAGTGATAGAGACAGATTGACTAGGTGCCTGTTTTTATAAGGCTCAGTTCTGCCCCTCACCCCCACCGCCCTCCCTAAAATTCTAGCAGCAAGTTGCTCTATTTCCACCAACACTGGCTGAACACCCTCTACGCAGGAGTTCCCTTGTGGGATTCCTGGTTTTTGTTTCCATCTTTGGAGCAAGTCTTGATATTTTTGCTTTACAGAGGAGGAAGCTGAGACCCCACAGCTGGCAGATCTGCCACATGGCAGAGATAAAGCTTAGTGGAATCAGAACTTGAAGCTCAGGGTTCTGCCTGCTGTGCACCCAGAAGGATGCTGGGATCCCTGCTTTTTTGACTCCTTGGTTAAAAATCCCTCCTGAGAGTCCAGCTTCTACCTGCAGCTTTGCACAACAGCTTTACCTACGCAAGTAGTACGGATGTCCCTAGAGAATGGGGTGGGCATCACAGGCTAAAGCCCTTGGTGACCTGCCCAGCCTGGATCTCCTCCTGGCACTTTTTCCAGGGACAGGGAAGGGCAATAGCAGATGGGCTTTGGAGTGGTAGAACCCTTAGTGTGGAGCCAACTGGTGTCCAGGTGGGTAGCTGGGGACCACACCTGCTCAGGCCCAGGCCCTGCCCTATCTGACATGCTGCCCCAGGTACCAGTTGGCAAGGACTTTCAAGTGGACTGGAGTAAGGAAGCCTGGAAGGGACACCCATCGTTGACCCTCTCGGTCAGACGGCAACAGATGAAAGTCATGCCCAGCTAGAGTTCTGGTCTGAGCTTCAGAAACTTCCCAAGCAGAGGTTATGGAGAGGGGCTGTGTACTACTACCTTCTGCCTCTGGCACAGCTTACTCCCCAACAGTGGCCCCCAGGTGATTAAATTAGTCTTTTCTCCTTTCAAGGTCTCCATAGTAGGAGGTTCTGCCTTGTTCCTTGGGAAACTGCTAACATGTTTTATACCATTCACTGGTAGGGAAGTTCTTCCTGATGTCTGCCCTCAATTTCTCTTCCTGAAATGGAAGCAAACTCCATCCCATGGTGTACTTGGGCTGACTGGGTCAGGAACCAGAGCTGGCAGCTCCTTCTCTTGAGGAGAGAACAGGGGGTGGGGAGGGAGCTTGGGTGGCAGACAGACCTGAGGCTGGTTTCTTCCACTCACCAGCAAGTTGCCAGAACCCTGTGAGCCTCGGTTTCCTTACTTATCTATAAAACAGACTCAATGTTTAATCTCAAAATTGCTAAAAGGACTCAGTAAAATAATGTATCAAAATGATGTTAGCCAAGTGCCTCACAGAGCAATTGCTCAGGAAGTGGAGGCTAATATGTAGCAACTGTGGAGTCAGGGACAGAGCCACAGCTGAGACTGCCCCTCAGGCTGGAGCAGGGCCCTTTCCTTCACCCTAATGTGGATTCCAGATCCTCCCAAAGCTGAAGTTACTCCTGTTTGCTAGATTCTCCAGGGTGCCCTGTGCTGGTCTGCAGAGCTGTACAGCAGGCCTCAGCCAGCTCATCTCTCTCCTTCCAAATCAGCACCCTCACTCTGGCCTGTGGTGCCTGGCCTGGTCCAGAAGTCCTGTGGCCAGTGAACTGGGGATCCAAGAGAGCTCCCCAAAGAGGGCAGCCTCTCAGCAGAGGGTAAGGGGCAGGGCTCTGTATCTCTCCTGGCTGGCTCCCTGAGCAGGCACACTACCACCCGTATTCATGTGACAGACCCTGACGTGGCAAGAAGCATGGAAGCAGAGGACACAGAGGTCTGACAGGGTTAAGGGGGCTTTTCTGATATCTTTTCCAAGTTCCCAGAGTCTAAGAAAGTTCTGAGTGTCCTCACAGGAACTCTGGGGCTCTTCCCCATGTCCGGCCAGCAGATGCCAATGATACCAGCTCCTCCCTCTCCCTGTGGCCTTCTTCCCATCACCCTGGATGGCCATCACCTGTCCAGTCCTGAGTCCTGGACAAAAGAGGACCCCCTCACAACTCCTGTACCCTGGCACCTCTGCTGGGTAGGTGCAGCTGGACCTCTGGGCCTGGCTATAGCCACAGGATGGCCAGGAGGTCCCCGCTTTCAACATGTCCGACTGCTCCCTCATCACCCAAAATGTGGAGGGAAAGTGGAGGCTCAGATAGGGCCTTTTAAAAGATACTCAGATATATGGGGCATTAGCACCAGCCTGCAGATGTCGCACACCTGGCTCATGAAGTTGTCAGTACAAACTTGCAAAGCAGGCATTTTGAGACAGTGGAGGAAACCAAGGCTCCATAGCACTCAGGAACCACAGCCCAGGTGAACACAAACCCAGGCCTGCCTTCTCTAAATGCAGTTGTGTTCCAAATGCAGCGCGAGACCCTAGAAGAGGCAGTGCTTTCCAGGTCCAGCTCTGTTACGTGAAGACGGGAAAACACAACCTCTCGGGGTCTCTGTTCCCCTCTGTAGAGTGGGAATCACAACCACACATGGGCCCTGCAGGTCTGCTGGGCCATCAAATGAAACAAGTCCTGAAGGGGACTATAGTCCTGGCAAGAGGTGGAGGAGCCCTGACTGTTTCCATGATTGCAGGGCATGGAACAGAAGTGCATGTTCCTGGGGGAGGGGCATCTAGACTCACTGGAGGCAGGGAACAGCTGTAACCTTGCCCCTGAACACTGACCTTATGGTCTGACCCCATTGGGCATATGCCCACCTCATAGCTCTGAGGGTCCCTGCTGTGACAAAGTTATTTACTTACAATGGCATCTATCAAGCCCTGACATCATGACAGAGGCCTAGCCTGGGAGTCAGGAGACCCGGGTTCCAGTCCTGCTGCTGCCAGGAGCCAGTGAACTGGGAAGCTTTCTCTCTCCAGGCCTGTTTCTTCATTTCAACTACAGGAGGGCCAGTCAGCTGCCCCTCCTTCAGGCTCCCTCTGGCCTGCCCGATCTGGGGATCTCTGCTCGGCATCCAGCCCCCAACAGGCTCTGGTGTGACAGCAACAAGCTCGCAGGCCTGGGGTGAGGGTGAGAGGTTCACTCTCCACATTCCCAGAGCCTGGAGGTGGGGGTCTGCCAGGTGGAAGCTCCGGGGCAGTGGAAACTCCAAGACACGATGGCAGCACGACAGGATGAGAGCAGACCGGGTGCCGCTACCTTCCAAGGCGGGGCTGGGTCTCAGGGGTTTTGCTGAGCCTGTTGTGGAGAGGGGCTTCTCAGACTTGTCATTCTGACATGGCAGGGCTGGGACCCCTGTTCTAAGATGGGGGTGGGTGAGGGAAGTCATCAACTCCAGGAAATAAACCATGCTCTTGGTCAAGTCAAGGGACAGCTGAGCTTCTGGAGCTGGCCTGGCACCTGGGCTGGGAGACCTCGAACTCACACCAGGAAGTGAGGTGTCTGTTAGTAAGGGAGACTCCCAGCAGTGAGTCAGGGCTCAGCAGTGGGGTGAGATGGGCTGGATGGGCATTCAGGAGCCAGGCCAAGGAGCAAAGTGCTTGCTCAGAGCCGTTCTGGTCCTGCCTCTGCCAGTCATTCGCTGTGGGGTCTCGCCAAGGTACTTAACCACAGTGCTTCCATTCTGTCATCCCTGAAATGGACATACCACATACTGTTCCTTATCCCTCTGAGCTCATGGCTAGGGTAAAACCCAAGTGACCTTGTGAGGGTGACTGAGAACCTCCCAGGATCTGAGTTCTGTCTCCTAAGGTAATGAGATCAACTGTGTGCAGAGCAGTACTTGTCATTAGACATTGTCCCACAACCCTGAATGTGGAAGGTCCTGACAACTGCTTCACGCATGAAGTAAGGAAAACCCAAGACTTAGTGCTAGGATTTTTTGGGGGCGCTCAGGGCCCAAAGTGGACAAGATATATTATGGGGTCCCTCTCAGACTGCAGTCCCTGGAACAGGACTCAAAAGGCCTGGCACCTCTTCTATCCTTCTCTGCTCTGGAGGTAGGTACTGTGGCCAAGAGGCTGGGACTGGGATCCTATAGGCCAAGACTGGCCTCTCCCAGACTCTTTTCTTCCTCCTGCTCCAGGGGCATCTGGAGAGGAGACAAATCTAGGGGAGATGTTAATTAGTTCTGACAAATTAATAAAGAAAGCCTAATTTATTCTCCATATCTAATTTCCTTCTCTGTGCTTTATTTTCCTGTCCAACAAGCTGCTGCTGGGGAAATGGAGGGAAAGGTGTGTAGGGGGTCAGCCTGAAGACAGCCCCAATTCACCTGCCTCCTCCTTGCTGGCTCCCTGTCCCTTCCCCACCCCACCCCTGCTCTGCTCCAGGAAGCCGACCCCAGACATTAAGCTGTCAAACTGCTCCCAATTATCTCCCTCTATGCCCGCCGGCTCCAGGGGCGACAGTTGTAGCATGCTGGCGTTGACTCATTCTGTCACCCGCCTGCCCTGCTCTGGGAAAATGCGATTTAATAAAGTCCAATGGCAGGGCGGGGGCAGGCAGGGTCCTAGGAAGAGGGTGGCACCAGTATGGCGATAGCCAATATTCTCCTCTTCGATCTGTGTGACATGATGTTACCTCCAGACCCTGGAGGGGTCACCCTGTACCCCCTTCCTCCACTCACCTCTTCAGCATCCCTGAGCAACCATGGCATTAACCTTCCCCGAGAGGGCCTCCACCTCCCTTGGCTGCCTGTTTTAATAGCGTATGGTCATGATAGCTGGGAAATCTTTCCTGTGGTTTAATCTCCATCCCTTTTGCTGAAGAGGAAGTCCATCGCTCCATGCTTTTTGATCCTGAGCTAGGAGTGGGTCAGCCACTGCCAGATACCATCCAGGGCAGTACAGGGTGGGGGATGAGGCTGGGTGCACAGCACAGCCAGCTCCTGGCTGGAACAAAGTGGGTCTTCCCTTTTGTTTTTGTTCAGGCTAGGCCTGGCCCCACCTCTTGCCCCACCCTCGCCTCACCTCACCAGGGGCACTTGTTGGAAATCCCTGTTCCGTCTAGTTGTGTAGCAGAAAGCTCTGGGTTCAAATCCCAGCTCTGCCGCTTGCTAGCTGTGTGACTTCACGCTCTGTGTACACATTTCCTCATTTATAGAAAGAAAGAAAGAATAGTTATTTCCAGAATTGGATGTAACTTTCCTATGTTCATATATGAATATACAACCAGTGTAACTCCACATCATGTACAACCTCAAGAATGGAAAGTTATACTCCAGGAATGTATGATAAGGCAAAATACACTCTACTGTCATGTACATCTAAAAAGAACAAGTGAAAACAAGAATAGTTATTTCCTCACTGGTTGTTGGCAAGAATAAATGAATTTTCATAAGCAAAGAGCACGGAGCTGAGCCTGGCACAGTGGAAGTGCCGGGTAAATGCCAGTGAGCCCCATGTGAACATGATGGCCCTGCCTTGTCAAAGTTGGGTGCCCAGTGCCTGTCAGGGCCTGCACATGGGCGATTACTGCCAGAGTTGACTGACGCATGACATGACCAGGAGGCCAAGGTGCCTCGACTCTTCCCCAGCCCAGGCAGGCTTGAGAAATGCTCGTGGCAGGACCCAACCACAAGTCTTCCTGTCTGGCCCCTCTCTGAGTCTCACGTGCTGGAGTCAGGAAGGGACCTCGTGCAGGTCTCAAGGGGACAATAAGTAAATGTTTTACAGTGAGACTCAGTAGAGTTTTACAGTGAGACATCTCTAGAGTTCAAGATCTGGCTCAACTCACAAAAGTGGTGGCACCACCCTGTCTTATACCCTGCCTGGTCCCTGGTGCCTTGGTGAAATTGACAAATGGTAGGAAGTGTCACTAATCCCACATAGGTCCACTCTGTAGAAAGCATGGGCCAGAAGAGACTCCAAGAGCTCCATGGGAGCAACTAACCCAACACTCTGTACACACAGGGCAACGAGGCCAGAGAGTGCTCAGGGTGACTGGGCAGGCATCCTAGCTCCAGGTCCACACAGTCCACGTAAGCATGCCTAGCCCATATTAGTAAACCACTTCCTGTCTGACTTCCACCCAGGATTTCCATCACTCTGGATTATTAAAGTAGCCCATGCCCCATGTCTAAGTAAGAGCCCAAAAGGATCAATTGTTTAATGCAGGGCTGCTTCCTGCCGGGATAATGAAATGTGCGCTCAGCCTGTCTGGCTTGTGCACTGCACTGTGTCCACAGTGCCTGGCTTGGGACCAGCACAGAGCCACCAGGAAACATGCTGAAACAGTGATGGACCCTCCTCACACCTGTCCTTTCACACCAGCTCAGAGCATACACTCTGCCTCCTGCCACCTCTTCTTCAAGACAATGGCTCCCTCCTTGCAAATTTCCTGGCTTGGGACCCTGCCTCAGCATCCAGAGACAATGTTCCATGGCTGGAAGCCCTCCGGTATGTGTTCACCCAAGGCCACATGTCCTGTGTCCTGTGCTGCACAATTTTTCCACATCTGCATAGGAGGGCAGGGGCTGTCCCCCTCCTCTCTCTGGGCCTTTTTTCCCTGAGGTGGAGACAGGGCTGGTGGTGAGAGAGGGCAAACTGGGTTGGAAGCTGTGGACTTGACTCCCTCAACTCCAGCTCCCAGGTCCCCACTTCTAACCTGGGTTACTAAGCATCTGGAGGGCTCAGCAAGTCTCCCCACCTCCTTGGGTTAAGGGGCAGGCTTCGGAGGTGCTACAACACCCTGCAGCACTCTGGAGGGTCCCCAGGCAGGTGAACAGATATGCAGAAAGGACAGGAAGCTCAGCTGTGCCTGTGCACCAGGGAGAAGGATCCAGGTGCTCTGGCCACAGCAGCAAGGGCCAGCAGGAGACAGGCCAGTCTCAGCCAGCCCTTGGTTGTGGGTGAGGCACAGTTGCCAGGGGAACCTCTCTGCTCCTGCTCCCTCCATTGCCCTGCTTGGCTTCCCTGCAGCCCAGCCAGGGTGTCTGGCCCAAGGGTGGGGGACCCTCTCAGACATTCTTCCAGTCAGCCCTGAGGGAGCTTCTGGGGAAAGTGCAGGCACTTAGGGACAGGCAGAGTGAGTCCTGCCCCTGGCATGCACTTGTGGAGGTTTGTGAACAGGCCCTTAACCTTTCTGACCTCAATTTCCTCTGACTGTAAAATGGGCCGACAGCCTTGAGCTCAGAAGCAGGTCAGGCGGATGAGGCGAGGACCCTCTATGGATGCCTAGTGCACATGTGGGCAGGGATGGCTTTCTAGAGCCTAGGACTTTCAAGGAGACTACGTGTGTGTGTGTGTGTATGCATGTGTATGCATGTGTACGCGTGTGCTGGTACAGGGTCAGTGTATGCAGGGGCAGGAGGCAGCAGCTGTCCTCTGGAGTATTCATTCATTCACAGATTACTGATAGCACTGGGCACCTCTTAGGTCCTGGGGATACAGCATTGAACAAAATAGAAAAAAATTCTCTGGGCTTGTGAAGCATAGATTCTAGCAAGAGAAAAGATAATGAATATGATAAAGTTTGTATAGGATTATTTTGGGTCAAGGGTGTTCCGGAAAGGCCTTACCAAGAAAGGAGAAAGGACATTTCAGCAAAGAACTAAATGAGGTAAGCAAGCGAAACCTGGAACTACCTGGGAGGATATTCCAGGAGAAGGGAGAGAAGGTGCAAAGGCCCTGAGGTGGGAGTGTTTCTAGAATTTTTGTCCAATGCAGCTGGAGGGGAGAGGTACAGTGCACAGATGATGCAGGCCCAGATTCCTCCTAAGAGTCAAATGGGAGCCACTGAAGGGATGAGCAGGGGAAGGACCTAGCTGGGCTGTTTTAAAAAAATCACTGACAACTGCTGGAAAGACACCTTAGGAAGTGCAGACAGGGGACTGGTGAGGAGGCTACTGTAGTTACCTGGGACATCCTGTGGCTTGCAGAGTTTGGGGAGGGACAGCCATGGCCAGAAGGTACGGCAGGGTTTGTGGGGAACCTCTCCCACCTGCCCAGGTGAGACAGCTGACAGCCCACACCTTCTCCCTGCAGACAAGTTGCCTTCCCCATCTGGGCTTTGAGGGAGGTGGGAGTGGCAGGGTTGAGAAGGAAGCCCTGCACATAACAATGGCCTTAAGTCAAGACAAGAGAGATGCTTGTCCCCTTTATTTATGATTGTTTTTGGGAGAAATAAAGCCCCTGCGCTGGCCTCCCCTTGGGCCTGGAGCCAGGCCCTCGCTCCTCTCTTTCCTTCCACCTTCCCCTGTTTCCCTCTGTCACACAGAGATCAAATAACTTTTCACTCAAGCGAAAGAGGCTATCTCTCCTTACCAACACCAGAAGACCCCCGGCCTCAGATTAAAAGGCAATTAGATGGCTTTGTTTTTATAGGGGCAGAAGGTCTGCTCGGCACCCTCCTGGGGAACTGGATCCTCCATGGGGAAGGCCAGTGGCTCCTGTGATCCCTGTGGGGAAGGCTGTGGCAGGCTCCTGGCCCCTTGGCCCAACCCCTCTCCCTTTTCCTGGCAGCAGGTAGGACAGACTTCCCTGTGCTCTGAGAACTGCTGGGTGCCCACGAAGAGGGTCCTGGTTGGGATGGTCCAGCACTAGTGTATCTTCTTTCTGCTCACTTAAACCCTCAGAGCAAGGGTAGAAGCTAAATTTGTCCTCTGCCCCCCCGAAAATATAGTACTGACTGCTTTCAAGTCTATTTCAAATAAACAGCACAGAATCACTCTCATCTTCCAATCCCTTGGAAATGACATAAAAGGGAGGAAAGGCCTTGGAGATTCCTCCTGACCAGAGACCCTGGTCTCCCTGTTACCTGTGCTAACAGCTCACCTGACAGGCTGGCCAGCTCTTCAGAGCACCTGCATACACTTTCTCACTTAGTCCTCAGGAAAACCCTCAGAGTTGGCGTTATTGTCCCACTTCATCCTCAGTCTGGATTTAGAGAAGAAACCGAGGGTCAGAGGGCAAAAGGCTAGCATGTACCAGAGAACCCAACTCCACTCCTGTCCCTCGATTCTTCTCCATGGGGCTAGATGAAGACGAGGGGAACTTGAATTCATCACTGGCCGTCTAGTAGTTTCCATCTGGCAAGAGCAGGAGGGCCATTGCTGCCCTTAGGGACTGGGTGGACAGGGAAAGTCCATCCATCCTTAAATAGCCTTGAAGGGTGGGGAGGTTTCCATTGGATGCAGTGTAAAGGCCATCACTCTTGCCTTGTCCCAGAGCTCCCTGGGCAATTGGCCTCCCACTCACTCCACCGGCCCAGCCTCAATGCTGCCCTCTTCCTCTGCCACGCCAGCTCCACTCCAGGGCATCTTAGGCACTGGCTCTCGCTTGCCCCTGGGCCTTTGCATAGCTGTCCTGCCTGCTGGACACCCCCTCTCCCTGTGTCCACCCCATTCTCCTTTTCTGGCTAAAGGTCACTCCTCCTCTTTTGTGGCTGCTCCCCATTCTGCTCCCACCCCTGTCAAACCTTCTACCCCATCTCTCACGTCTCTCATGCAGTGGCCACCTGGCCCCTACATGAAAGCCGTCCACCCTCTCTCCACTCTGACCACCCACAGAGGTAGGCAGTCATACCCCACCTTGTCTCTGCTGTGCCAAGTTGCTGAACCCTCCCCTCATTCCAGATTCTTCTATAGTTACGTCTCCCGGATTCAGCCCACAGATGCTGGTTCTTCTATTTCCCTTCCTTTGACTTGTAAAACATGGCTGAGCATAGACACACATGTGCCAAGCATTGTGCCTGCGTGTTTGGGGGAGTTGACAGTAGTGACAACCGGCAGAAGGTGGAGGTATGAGAAAGACTAAGGCATTATCTTTTTCTGTGGAAACTCAGCCTAACAAGGGCCCCAGACATGAAAACAAGTAATTACTGTGTGCTAAGTGCTGCGTTTTGTTTATGTGTTTTTTTACAGTATGAACCAAAAGAGACGGGAGTTTGGAGAGGAGGGGTTCTTTCTGTGGGTGATGGAGGATCCCAGCAGAGATCAAGTTTCTAGCTGGGTCTTGCAGGATGAGCAGGAGTCCCTCAGAGAGGAAAGGGTGCCTTTGAAGCCTGGGTGTGTCTGAAGCATCAGGTACTAGGGGCAGATTGGGAGACAGGGTGGGGAGTGCCGAATGGAAGGAAAATAGGAGACAATTTTTAAAAGGCCTTGTTTTAGACAAGTCTGAACTTCACAATGTGGGCAACTGGGCACCACTGATGTCCTAAGCAGGGTGCTGACCTGGTCACATTTGTGCTTTAGAAGGAGGTACATGGAACTCCAAGGGCAAGATGTCAGTCACAAAGGGCTGCATAACTCCATGTATGGAATGACACGTCCAGAACAGGTAAATCCGCAGACACAGAGAGTGGATTAGTGGTGGCCAGAGGTGGGGGCAGGGAAGTGGGAGCAACGGTTAGCCCAGGACAGGGCTGCTTTTCCAGGCTGTGGAACGAACATTCTGGATATGGTAGTGGTGACGGCTGCACGACTTTGTGAACATCCTAAGTCACTCAACTGTATGCTTCAAGAAACGGAATTTTATGGAATGTGAATTATATCTCAATTAAAAAAAAAGGTACATGGTGGAGAGCTAGACTGGAGATCAGCAAGCCACTGGGAGACCTGTGCAAGACTGCGGCACCCCACAAATGCGGGGGTCCCCTGCTCAGCACAGCTGCTATGAGCAATGCCCTTTTGAGAGAAGCCCACCTCTTTTCCCTGCCTAGGACTGATTCTGCTGGGGGAGGGGACATTGGAGAGATCCTAGACCCCCACCCCCACCACAGCAAGTACTTTGTGCATATCCTGCATGTGATAGCTTGGACCAGAGTGACAGACATGTCACCAGACAAGGCACACCACTTATTTTTGAAGACAGGAGGGTCCCCTGGTAATAGAGCAGGCACGAAGAGGCTCCGCCATGGACAGGGAAAATTAGGGCAGAAAATAACACCGTGAAAACAGAACTGGCTGTTTGAAATGAGAGAGAAACCCTGTCCTCGTCCTCAGACCCCAGGATGCCAGGCCTGTCTGAGTTCCTGGGAGTCCAGGGCTATTGGGCTTGGTGGCCCACTCACCCCACTGGCCCAGAGATTTGTCCCTGCTGTGCGCACTTGCTGGGCCACTCTGCTGACTGGGCAGCAGCTGGGGGATGAGGGGAGCCAAGGCCACCTTCTAAAGACCACCCTGTCCATGGGGCCCTGACTGTCTGTGCTGGAGCTGCGACAGAGCACTTGCTTCCTGGGCAGAAGGCCCTGCGTCCCTGGCCCTCTCATCTGTGGGTCCTTGGGTACCCAGCATGGGCCGGGAAGGAGGAAAAGCATCAACCATCAATCTTCTAAGACTTGCAAAGTTGGAGCAGGGTGGGGAGATTCTGAGACACCTGGGTAGGGAAAGGAAGTGGCTTGGAGGCAGGCATGACAGAGCTTTCATCCCATGGCCCAGGTCACCCCTTTCGCCCGGTTGTGCTCTGTCCCAGGGTAGAGAGGAGAGCACAGCTGGCTCCCTCATCCCTGCGGGTGGAAAGTACTTATGAATGGAAGGGGAGAGAGGAGAGGAGTGCATGTGGGAAGCGAAAAGCAGCCTGGGAAAGAGCAGGGCTGGGGAGCTGGGACAGGGAAAGAAACTGGGGGGCTTTTGGCAGGGGGCAGGCTTATTTCACTCAGTGAGTTTGGGGTGACAGCAGGGCAGACAGGAGAGAGGGTGAGGCTGATGAGTTCGAGGGGGAGGACCTAGCTGTTTTTCCCAGCATCCCCCAGGCCACTTCTCTTACCACAAACCTCAGTCTCAAGCCACTTGGTTGTCATGGAAACAGGACGGAATAGAACAGATGGTCTCCACTAGCCAAATTCCAATTAAACAGGGCAGAGATGGATAGGCCAGGGGGTGTGCTCCGACTAGGCCACAGAGGGCTCTGCCCTCCCAACCTAGCCTGCATGCTCTGGGCCACCCCAGGATGGGCAGGGGGCCTGGGAAGAGGGGCTCACCCCTGCCATCCCTGCCTTCACCCCTTTACTTCTCAAAGGTGGGGGCATGGAGGTTAAGGGAATACTAACTTTGGGGGAGGGCAGCGTTGGGGGAGATGCACCTTTAAATTTGCAGAAACACTGAAATGGATACACGTGTTCACACGTGTGTGCCCAAGCACACTTGTGTCATTGAACTAGCGTGTGCATATGTGTCTATGTGCTCAGGAGCACATGGGAGCAGTGCAGAAAGGTTAAGCAAAGTCATTACAGAAGCACACTTTTAACACAGCACAAAGAAAATGCTTTGGAAAACAAATACAGCAATTTATTCCCATTTATTTAATTAACATTAGTAAGACTCTATCAAGTGCCTGCGAGTAGGAATATAAACACACGCCTGTGATGGAGACGGTCCCTGGGCTCGAGGCCACAGGATAAATGAACTGTTAAGAGAGCACTGCTTTGGCAGGACTGCTCACAAAATGCCGCGACAGAGGGAGGAATGGTGAACTTGGGGAAGAGGATTAGAGAGGGAAGGGTGCGTCCCAGAGGAGGTAAGGTCTGACTGGGCTTTGAAGATGGAGTAGGAGTTTGCCAGGCAGTGATGTACAGCCCCCAAGCAGGTCTGCTGGTGAAGAGTCACAGCTTACAGAGTAGATCCGCCCACTTGAGTTGGAGTCTGTCCCAAGTCCTATGGGATATCTAGCAGCGTCCCAGCCTCTTAGAAGACCCCAAGTCACAATGGTAGTATCATGGATGGCATCGTTTCTGATCCAAACACTGACACCCCACCCACAGACACTGCCATCACTCAGCACCGCCTGCAAAGCCACACAGCCATACGCGCCTTCACACACACCACCACAGAGCTCCCTGTATGCAGAGGATGCTGAACAAATGGGAAAAAAATGATTTTATTTGCTGCGAATGAAACGAGGTGGGTATGAAGGTGTCAGGAGAAACAGAAGCATCAGAAGTTCCCCTGTCTGGGCTATGGGTTAAATAGGGTGCCAAGAAAAACAGAGAAGAGAAGAAAACCTCAGAGCTTATGGGGCTTGAGAAGCCAGCTGGCTCTCAGTATTTTAATATACATTTATGGGGCACCTACTGTGTACAGGGCACTGAATTGGGGCCAGCAGAGATTTTGAGGCCCTTCTTTATGGAGCTCAGGGTCTGGAGGAGAGGAAGGGAGAGGGTAAGTGCTATGTAGGAGCAGGAGACAAAGGGAAAGGGTCAGGAGGGAACCAGGCGCTTCCCAGGTGGGTGTACTGGGGCTCAGGCTCAGCTGTCATCAAGGCTCAGGCAGGAGCACCCAGCAGGAGCAGGGGCACGCATTTTAGCTGGAACCTGTAATGTTCTAGCCAAAAAAAGTTGTGGGAGGAATCTGGTAAAGTGGGCTACTGTGAAAGGCTGGACAAGTGGTTCTCAAGTGGGGGTGCCTTTCCCCCCGGGGGGACCTTTGGCAATATCTGAAGACATTTTTTATTGTCACATGGCACCATGGGTGAGGGGAAGGATGCTCCCCTAGTGGGAAGAGGCCGGGACACTGCTAGATGTCCTATAGGACTTGGGACAGCCCCACAACCAAGAGCTATGTGGCCGCATGTCAGCAGTGGTGAGGTTGAAAGCCCTGGCCCACGTCACAGACCCTGTACTTAAGTCAGCAGCAGTAGGGAGCCCATGAGGGTTTCAGAGCAGGAGAGAGATGTGCTCAAACTTCTCTGTGCTCTGCTGGTGGTGAGCAGGCTACCCAGGAATGGGAGAGACACTGAGAAAGACAACAGCCCCAGACCTAAGAGGGTGGCAGTGGGGGACTGCGAGGCGGGCTGCAAGGGGTCCTGCAGAGATGACGGGATACACAGAACTGAGGACACAGCAGATGCAGGGGGTTAGGAGAAAGAGCAGAACTGGGGGTCCCATTGCAGAAGTGGAAGGTCACTCTCTCAGAGAAGGTCCCTGTGGCCCTCCCCCAGGGCAGGCCCCTGTCTCTCCATGACAGCCCCTGTAGCTTTAACCACTGGAATAATTCTTGGGAAACTTTGTGCATCACTGCAGGGGCCAGGAACCAAACCGGTTTTGAGGACAGGTCACCGCTACCGTACTCAGCTTTAGTACATGGAAAGGATCAGGGCTGACAGGAGAGGCCCCGCTCCCAGGTCCCCTACTCGACTCTCGCCTTCTTTCTCTTTTTTCCCTTTCTTTGCCCCGTCCTTCTCCCTTGACCACAAGGCTTTCAAAAACAACTCTAGAAAACTCTTCTAACCACCACCAGAATAGGACTGCACCCAGGACTCCAGGCCACAGGCAGGCAAACCTGGACAAACTCCAACCAGGAGTTTACCAGCAGTTAAGAGATGGAAAATGCCAACCCCCAAGGGACATGTGCCCCTGCACCTCCTCACCCTAAGCCACCTGTCTGGGATCAGCTGTCTTCAGGTGCATCCTGATGCCACCAGCTGAATAAAGCCTTGAATATTTCCAGTTGCTTAAAGTATTTTTCCCCACATAGCGGATGCCCAAATAGTATCTGCTGATTGATTGGCTGATCTCACCCAAAGGATTAGGAGTGCATTTTCCACAGTGCCACCCATGACACTGCATGGCCAGCAGAAAGGGCCCACAGCTGAGAGAGTCAATGGGGGCGACTGCGCTGCTAGGAAGACCCTCTCTGGGTGGCCATGGGGCCTGTCCCTCCAGCAGGATATATCTAGGGGCATACAAACAGCCTGTGGGGGAAGGCAATGAAGCAGGTCACTAATCTCTCTTGGAGATTAAACGCCATGCTGGCTCTAAAGACCAGACTCAGTTGGGGGAGGGGGATGCAGTGGGAGGGTCAAAGGGTGAAGCTTGCCTGGGCTGTGGTGACCCAGGGTGGGGGGGGAGTGGGGACTTCTTTTCTGAGGCCTAGACATAGCTTAGAAAGATCTCCAGGGTTACAGGAGGGGCAACTGAAATTGGGTAAAAAAATCATTGAGGAATGATTTATTAACTAGAATTACTAATTATTAACCAGCTTAGACTCCTAGACTTGAGGCCCCAATTCTGGTCCCCCCACCACCAGTGCTCAACTTCCCATGGGCCCTGCCTCCCCGCTCTCTTGACCATCGACTGGGGAGCCAGGCTGGCCAGGGGCTGTCTGTCTCAGCACAGAAGCCAAGCATCCCAGGGTGAAGACCCCTTCAAGGGCATGGCAGGGCCTACCTAGGGTCATTTCAGTGCCAGGACAGTGCTCACAAACTGCCTGTGGCTTGGCTTCTGACTGTAGCATTTACCTCCGTATCCTAACGTCGAAAGAGTGGAGTGCCCCACCCTGCAGCATGCTGTGGCTTGCCTTCCCAGTGACGCAACATGCCACAGAGCCGCTGCGCTGGGTCATGAAGCACTGGCAGGTGACAGGAGAGGCTGCCCAGAGGTCACCCCACCTATGGTACGGTGATGCGGCTCCTTCCACTAGTCAGTGCACGCATTCCAAAGCAGCTGAGTCTGTTCCCAGGAGGGCCCAGGCTGCCACCAGGGTGACTGCCACCAGAGGGTCCTGTTCCCTGGGCCCGCTGTCCCTCGTACACACACCCCCGCCTCTGTGCACCCTGACGCCTGCCAATAAGCTCCCTCTTGGTGTCCCTTCTCTCCCCATCACCAGCTTAATTCCTTAATTCCCGCTGGAGATAAGCAGATCTTTCACTGCAATTTATTGTTAATCCAAAAGAAAATAGGAGTGGTAAGAGGTGAGGGCTGGGAAAGGATGGGGAGGATGGTGAAGTACGCAGCTAGTGGCCCGTGCTGCCACTCTTAGGTCTCAGACAGCTGTGGCTGGAGGCAGGCAATCAGAGGCCGATGTTCCAGGCCGCTCAGCCCACATCTGGAGCACCAGGCTCAGCCTGGGAACCACTCCTGTGACTGGGGATGTAGACAGCAAGGACTGCACCTGAGACAGTGAGGTATGAGATTGGAGCACATGAGCTTATGGGAGTGGGGACACTGGAGCCCAGGCTGTCTGGGTGTGTGGGATCAGATGTGCTCCATGCTATTCTGAGGGGTGAAAACAGGACTGATGGGCAGCAGCTTCCAAAACACAGATCTCAGCTCAGCGCAAGGGGAACATGGCGCAGAGAGTGCTATCGGGGTCTCCACAGAGGGTGGTGAGTTCCCCACCACTGGGGATGTTCGTGCTAGGGTTGGCTGATCCACCAACCAGTGGGGATGTAGTTAAGGGGTTTTAGGATGTGAATGGGGTTGCAGAGCTCAAGCTATAGGATTCAGACTTAACCCATCTCTGCCTTTCTCTGTGCAGAGAGGTACCTTTAGCTCTGCACCTGCTGGGAGGTCCTTTCCTGAACTGGGCCCCAGAGGGGGACAAGCAGGCTCACCTTGGAAGGTAAAATAGAGTACAGTGCTAGAGTAGCCACAGCTGGCCCTGTGTGTCTACACCGGGAGGGTGAGGGGCTCACACTGGCGTGACCCACAGGCCTTGGCTCTCTCTACACTGCACAGCCAGGCCTCTGTGCTGAGGTGTTCCTACCTGGAGGATGTGGCACTCTTAGGTGTCACCTGCTACATGTGAAGTCAGAGGTCAGAAGAAAGATGCCACCCAGTGTTGACTGGGAATTATGTTTGTCACTGTGTCTCCAGCTCCTACTTCCACAGCTGGCTCCCAGGGTACATACTGCGTGACAAATCAATGAACCTGTCCACTGCTCCTACAATACTCAGGGAAGTAGGGTTTCCATGAGGGCTGGCATGAGGCACTTGGGACAGTCACAATTCTGCACTTCCAACTCCCCTGAAGGAGGCCTGGGAGGCTTGGCTTTAGGTGCTATTGGGCACCTTCCCAGGTGACCATCTGGGGGTTGGGGTGGATGTGCAAGAGCCTTGGGGCTTGAATGCCTGAAATACTCACCCATGTTGACCACCCTGGTGAAGGGACCCCCACAACATTTCAGGTTACAACCTGCCAGGAGGGCTCTTCTCCAAGGATCAGACAGGGGCTTAAGACAGCTCCATGGTGCCAAGACTGGCTCTCCATCAGTGCTGTGTTAGCCACGCCTGTGCATTATTTACTTCTTGTGAGCCTCTCAGGACCCCATCCCCATTCCCATTCTACAGTTAAGGGAAGTCAAGCTTAAAGAAGATGAGATGCTGGTCCACAGGCCGACACGGGTAAGTCTTGAAATGCTGACATTATTTGGCTCCAAAATAACCAGTGGGTTCAGTCAATTTAGAGGAAAAAAATAAAAACAGTCAAACCAGTTGTTTGTGATCCTACAGACAAAATAATGCCCTAACTGACCTCTGCCTGTTCTCTAACTGGACGCTGAGGGCAGTGTAGACCTGGGCTCAGACACTCATCATCTTTGACTGCCTCCTGTCCTTCTCCCCCTCCACCACACCCTGGCACCCAGGCTCTGCCCCCACCCCAGGAGCCGGGTGAGAGCCTCAGCCTGTGAAGATGGCGATCAGTCTATTCAGGAGCAGGCGTGCATGCCCGTGCCCGCGCATACACACACAGCACGTGACCTCACATGGCATGCACGTGCGCGCGCACACACACACACACACACACAAACCATAAACCTCCCTCATACACAGAGGACATAAAAAGACTTGTAAAGAAACACATAAACCACACAGATTATCATTACAGTGCAAACTGTGTACACAAGTGCCAAGGGGACAGGGGTAATGGAGTGACAGGAGTCAGCAGGGACATATCCTGGGAAAGGTGTTTCCAAGCAGAGCTTGGGGCAGGGGAGGCCACAGACACCCTTCTCGGCTCTCTCTGCAGCAGCAGCACTGAGAGGTAGGCGCCAAGGACTGTTGCTGCCCTCACCCGATCCTTACCTTTCTCTTTAGTACTGACCCCAGGCCCATTATCTGACTCCTGGGAGGGCTGGGAAGGGTGCTATGGCTGGGGCAGAGGCGGGAGCAGGGGAACAGTGGTCTGTCGCCTAAGTTCCCCCAACAGCCCATCCATCAATCCAGTGGAGATAATCAGAATGCTCAGCCAGCCCAGGACACTGATGACTCTCTGGCCACATAAACACAGGGAATAAATCTGGGAAGGGGCCGGGTAGGAAGATGTCTCAGTAGCAGGGCTGGCCACCCTCCCTGGGAAGAGAGGAGGCCCATCCATCATTCTGAGAGATGCAGCAATCTAGGCCAATGAGATGGAGACAGTTCGGGGGCGGGGGAAGTGGGCAAACATAATAAAATAATCCAGTGCAGTGTGGCTGCTCTGCTCCGATCTTATTTACACTTGGGGAGATGACTGTCCCTGCCTTTGCTCCAACTGAGACCCAGGAGCTGCTGCAGGAAGCTTCTGCTATGGATTCAAAGCCCTCTGAGGAGGTCCGGCTCCAGGGAGCAGAGGAAAGGAGCATGACAGTGGTCTGGCTCACGAGCATGGCAGTCACCTGCAGGCCTGGTAGGGGCCTCTGTGTGCTTGCTGGGCAACCCTTGGATTTTGGAGGGACTCAGGAAGGGCCTAAGCCCACCTTCCTCCTACAACTTCCAAGCACTTTCTGGGTGCAGGGTAGATTCTAGTGCCCGGAGCTATCACATGTCTGTGGCTGGTGTCTTGGGCCACAGGGGCCATGTGGTAATTCAAGCTAACGGAGCATGGATAATCTGGAACAGCAGAGGGTCTAGGAGGAATTTCTCTTTGGCGTCGAAACAGATCAGATGACTGTTCTGAAGCCAAGTTACCTTCCTAATTAAGCAAGGGAGTCTGTGAGGCCCAATCCCACAGGGTGACCTAGAGGGTCAGGGGGTGCCAGGAGGAGTTTTGGCCCTGGGTGACTGAGAGGACAACTGGCATGTGTACTGTCCAGAGTTGATGCTTAGCCCTTAGTCACAACATTAGGAAAGCGTTTTGGTTTTTCTGCTCCTGTGATCTCTACTAGGATAGTTCTCTACTCCCGCTGTGAGGCTGAGGATGCCTGGCTCCAAGATCAACTGCCTCTATCCCCAGCTCCCTGTTCCTAGCCTGCCTGGGGCAGAGGAAGCACCAACCCTTTCATCCCAGGAGATCAAAGCAGCCTGCACAGGTGAACACCCTAAATCCTCTCCTTCCCTCACTCCCAGGCAGGGGCCCCTCCCTTGCCATCTTTTGAGATCTCTGGGAGAGGGAAAGAGACAACAAACCCTTCCAGAAACTTGGGATGGGCTCTGGCATAGGATCAGCTTGCTGAGTCCTGGGCCCATTCAGGATGCAGGGCCAGCTTGGGACACCAGCTAGGGGCAGTCCCACACAGGTTCTCTTGGGGAAGCCACTATGCCTGGCCTAGTCTTACCATGCAACATGGTGGGAGGTGATGCCCACAGACTCAGGGGATGAAAGAGGAACATCAAGACATTCCACTCCAGCACAGTCACGTAAAAACTCCCAAAGTACAGCAGTGGCCAGGGCAGGGTATACCAGGGACATAACAATTGTATTTCTTTCTTCTTCTTTTTGTACTGGGGATTAAACCCTGGGACACTTTACAACTGAGTTATATACCCAGCCCTTTTTATTTTTATTTTTTCATTTTGAGATAGGGCCTTGCTAAGTTGCTTAGAGCCTCACACTTGCAATCCTCCTGCCTCAGCCTCCTGAACTGCTGGTATCTGGGGCACGTACACCATGCCCACTATAATTGTATCTCTAAAACTTATATAAGGTATCCAAAGAATATAACAGTAATACCACCAAGACTCTTGGAAGATACAGGGCTAATAAGTCCCCAAGTGCTCTAGGGAACATACAATGACAGCACCAAATTATTCCAGCACCATCAAAGGGACGCAGTGTAAATAAGTAGGTGCTATGTGGAGGTGGTGGATGGTTCTGGAAGCAAGGAGTACTCCAGTCTGTCTCCTCCATCACCCAGCCTCCTACCTGCCAGAAGACAGGTGGCTTAGTCAAGTGGTAGGATCATGGACACTGGCCTGACTTTCTGGGCCTGAATGCTGGCTCTACCACTTACTAGCTGTGTGACCACAGGCAAGTTACCCAACCTTTGTCTGGGTCTCATTTTCCCATCTGTAGAAATGGAGAAAACAGAAGTACCTTCTCCATGAGTTGTTATAAAGATCAAATAAGTTATTACATGTAAGATGTTGACAACAGGCCTGGCACCCAAGGGCTTGCAATAAGTTTTTTATCATCACCACCAACAACAGTCCTCATGAGCAACCATCTATCCATGAGGCATGAACTAGTGGCCCACTATGTGGCTGGCTCTATGCTAGGCCCTGGGGAAACCAAGCCCCATCAACAATGGAACTCTCAGTATTGTGGAGAAGAAAAGTTTCAGGCTCAAAGAACTATCTAGCAAGATGGAGAGTAATCAGTGCACATGGTGGCATGGCTAAGGTGCTGGGGGTGTGAGATGGCAGAGATTGTCCTTAGCTGGGAAGCCTGCAGGAGAGAAGTGGCTCTTGACTTCAGTGTTTAGTGTTGGAGCACAGAAAGGGAGAATGTAAGGGAACAGAAGGTGCAGTGGCACTGGGCTGGGGAAGCACCAGGAACGAGCGGAGGGGGTGCAGGGAGGACAGTGGGAGATGAGATGAGCTAGGGAAGGCAGAGCCATCATGTGCTCCAGGGCCTATGCGCGTCCTTCTGGGGTACAGGCATCCAAGCAGCCGTGTGGGCACACAGAACCAGGAGTCTGGCTGCCAGTGATGCTGCTGTCACCTCCCTTGCAGTGGGACCCATGTGAAGTAGTAACAGGGGTGGTTTGGCTCCACGGCACCTTCTCTACCTGCTCTTATCCTAGCAGGTAATAGTATCTGCTCACAAGACACCAGGACCAAGGGTGGGAGGGACCAGGGCATGGCTCAGGGAGAATGTTGTTCCTGGGGCCACCTCCCAATCCCACATGGGGCTTGTGTTCCAGAAGAACTGCAGACAGGGCCTCATGGTGATGCTCTGTGGGCCAACACAGGCCTCTTGTCCCCTCTTCTCAGAGCAGAGCTGACTCTTATCTGATCACAGATTGGCGCTCCCATCTCTGCTGACTCATTTGGCGGGAATAGCAGCTCACCTGCCAAAGTGTGGGCTGACCTGTGTGACCCTCTGTGAGGGTCAAGTGAGCCCAGGTGTGCCTAGAAGTAGTTATTTGGGTCTAGCTTGCATTTCCCCCCAAAGCCTGAGGCACCAAGGGAGGGGTGACGCTTCTCTTTTGTTTTTGTCTTGTTTTTCATAGTGACACCCATCAAGCCATGGCCATGCTCTGGTAAGCTGGGTGGTGGGGAAGAAAGATAATGCAGAGGTGGCTAAGAGGCACCAGATTCTGCTAAGAAACCAAGAATCCTTCTTCGCTGGGTGGAACCCAAGGCCCTACCACAGTGGCTATGGACTCAACCCTAGGGAAGACGTGGGATCTGCAAGCCCCTGATGAGGCTATCAGGTGGCTCTTTGCAGTAGCCGTCTTTTTGAGTTCTGAGTGAAACTTCATTTATAGGTGGGACAGTACTTCTGACATGGGGTCTCCAAGTCCCTACCCCCTGACTTCTGGATGAAAAGATGGGCCAAGATTCAGGCCAAGGCCACTGTAAGGATGTCCGACTCCATCTCTGCTCTAGCTGTATAGGTGTGAGTGGGTATGCTGTCACCTGTCCCCAAGGGCCCTCCTCCATGAAATGCTGATGGGCTGAGTTTCAGAGCCAGCTCCTTCTAGAGAAGGCAAACTCTTGGAACAGTCCTGGAAGGAGCTGTGTCCTTCTCCCCTTTAGGCAAGGGGCAGAACTAAGAGTCCAAGTGAGTAGAAGGGACCCTGGGTTTCCAGGCTTGGGGAGCATGCATGCAGGGACTTCAGAGGGAGGGACTTCATGTAAGACTGAACTCAGCTGCCCAATGGGACATTCTTATGCTTATGGCCAATGGGTTGGTTCCCTGCTCAGGCCCCGCCTGTAGCTGTGTCCCAAAGGAGCCACCAGCCAGCGGAACTAATGTCCTCTAATGAGATTCGGGCCAGAGTGGTCAGGCGGGTTTTATTGTCTGTGGCTTGGTAATGAGACTCCTCATAAACTGGGAATGAAATTGGGGTCTATGCAGACCAGAGGAGTGGGGGTGGCCCAGGAGAGGAGTTAAATCTATCTGCCAAATCTCATCCCTCTATCCCTCTCAGTTGCTCCATCTAGTCCATGCGTATCTGCCCTCTGCCCTGATCTAGGCCCATACCCTGTCCTGGGCCTGCCTGTACCCTGAGGTTCCACCTCGCATTTTAAGGCCATGCCCAGGTCTCAGGCCATCCCTGGAGTGGGGAGGGATGCTCCTGTGCCTGGGAGGCCACGGCTCCCTTGCCCCTTGGCTTCTCTGTCAGTAGGCATCCCATACTCCAGACCACTCTGGGCCCCACAGTCAGCTCCAGCTGGGCCCTTCCCCAGCCCACATTCTCAATTTATCCCTCACTTCCCCAGGGAGCCGCCATGCTCTGGCTCACAGTGCAGGGGAGTAGAAGCTGGCAGTGGCAGGTGAAGTGCACGACCATCTCGTGGACACATTCTACAAGGACACATCCAACCTGTCTGTCCATCTCAGCTCATTTCATCTTCCTGATCTATTGGATTTGCAGTCTGAAGTCCTGGCACCTAATTTGGCCACACTGGCAGGAGATGGGCAATAAGGTACCAAATCTAAGTCTCACTTTCCTCATCTGTAAAATGGAGGTAATGCTAATAATGCCATTACATTGGGTAGAACAGTCAGGGAGAGGATGGATGAGCTGAAAAGACAGCCACAACCACTGTTATCATTAGAATGTCACAGAAGTGTTCCATCTGTGCCAGGGTAACCAGAAGAGGAGGAGGCAGCCCCAGGAGGGAATTCTCTACCTATCGGGCTTGTACCACTTTGCAAGGGGGAGTGAACTCCTGGAGAGAAAGTCTTGTTGTCTATCTTCCCCTCAAATGTGGAAGTTTGAAGGAGGCAGAGGCCAAGTCCCAGGCCCTCCCTGCCAGCCAGGATATTGCCACAGCTAATGCTCCAGATGGGCAATGGCACCCTAGCTGGGCCCCAGCCAGGCAGCAAGGCGGGTACTAGGAGAGCCCTGGGCGACATGCTGCAGAGCGGAGGCTGTGTAGCACCTGCTGCCTGTACAGTCCTCGACCACCACGGGGCAGGGGCATGGAGCCAGCCAGGCCACCTGAGCCTTCCAGAGCCCCCACTGCTTCCCAATTGTTGTTCCTGGGCCATCATGTCCATGTGGGAGAAGGGACTGTCTCCAAGCAGTACCAGGTTGGAGACAAGAGCATAGGTGGGCAATCAAGTGGCTCTTTCTCAAGGGAGTGTAAAGGTGGTGCTGTCCAATGAGCACCCAGAAGGCTGCAGCATTCAGAGGAAAGGCATAAGGACAGAAGTTACCACTCTTTACAGCATGATTATCACAACTGGCAATGTGCTAAGTACTTTTCATTCATCATTCCCAATCTCATCTTCACAAGTCTTGGAAATCTGTATTGACAGAAACCCATTTTACAGATGGGAAAATCGAGGCCTGAAAAGCAGCTTCACTGAAATCACTCAGCTAGCTGTTGGAGCTGGATTTCTATCCAGTCCAGATCGCCACACTCTGCAGCGTCACTATGCTGGGCTGCCAAGATGGGGCAACCACCAGGTGGCAGGAAGAGGACGGGGCTATCTGCTTCTCTGTTTTCCCTTGAAAGCCTGAAAGGCACAATTCCCTTAAGACCCAGCGAATACATACCTATCGCCTCTCCTGACTCCTACCCAGGATAAACCTGGGATTATTCACTGCTCTGAAAATCTTACAGTCTGCTGTCAGGAAGTCTTTGTGTCCTTCTTGAGTCTAACCCTCTTGTTGCACTGAGTTCAGCACTCCTTGTGGAATGGGTCGAGGTTTCATATAGTATATCTGATGTCTTTTTTCTTTCCCCATCTCCCAGTTCTAAGCAGTGTATGAGAATCCAGAGCATAAAGAGTTAACTGGACTAAGGGGTGTTATCTCCAGCTCAGGGCATTCCCTCTGCAAGGTGATCCCTGCTCAGATCTTAAGTTACTCCTGCCCCAGCCAGCGCATCTGCTACCAGTTCTGCAGACCTGGTCTCTATGGAGGGGAGCGGGCATCACGGGGAAAACATTTTGCAGCTGGGCTTGGGCATAGGGTACTGGGCTTCTAGGACTATCCTCTCTCCACTCCTTGCCCCTCATTCTCACTTCCTTTCTAACAAGAGGGCTCCTACTTCCTGCTGTTCAAACCCACCATGTTTCTAGGCAAACCTAAAACTGCCGACCTGGGCACGCATATGGTTCTGCAGGGCTTTTCATGTCATTTTTAAAAAAATCCAGATTTTACTATCCCCCTCCCATGATTCTTTCCCCCAGGTACCCAAGCAGGAAGCCAAGATGACAAATTAGGAGTGGAAAACCCGTCTCCCTCTGCCCCTCCCAGCCATTCAGGGACCATGAGAACCCATAGGACAGGCCAAGGTTAACCCCAGGCTCAAGTGCTGCTCTGTTTGCCAGGGAGACAACAGGAGGCTGACGGGAGAGGAAAGTCTCTCCAGGTGTTGTCAAGGTCTGAGGTGCCTCTCTGTGAGGATACAGAGGTCTAGTTTCAAGCCAAGGGCAGAGGAGAAAAAGCAGCAGCACCCAGGGTACCCATCCATCCAAAGGACCAGGCAGCTTGTCCTGGAAGGAGCTGGTCAAGGGCAAATCCTGGGTCTCCTCCCAAAGTCACCCTTGCTGACACTCTGACATACACACAGGCATTTTTAAGGCTCAGAACCATAACAAAATCCATCAGAACGCCATAGGAAATCAGTTATACATGAACGTACATTTGATACTTTAAGGCTCTAGTCCCATGGTGACCCACAGATGTAGGTGCTCACACCTCCTCATCTTAGTCCCCAGAGATCTGCATTTGTGACAGGAAACGGTAGATCATCAACACGAACACACAAAGCAGTGCACACAACCACTCCAGATCAAAGGCGAGACTCTAAAACGTTACAGGCCAAGTTCCACAACTGGCTAACATCCCTCTAGCCTGGCATGCTGGCTAATGATCAAAGTTTTTTAAAAAGAAAGAAGGAAATCAGTCGAACTGGTGAACATGCAGACACCTCTCCATCTGCCCCTTCCTCGGGTTAGGAGGCCTTCGATTTACCAGGTTAACCAGGAAAGATACAATCAGAAAAATCGAAGACACATTCACACCTCCCTTGGGTGTTTTGTTTGTGCTGAACAATGAACATTAGTCAGGTGCTAAACAATGGTAGCATCATAGACACAGCAACTGGAGGCGACCCTCTGCCCCTCCAACCTAGCCCATTCACTCAGCTGTCAGCACTAGGGTTCTAGCCAGCTGGCAGCATAAACTGGGCCGGTATGACAGGCAGCCCAGGCAGCGGCCAAGGTGGATTCACTCTACAAAGCCAAGTGGTTGAGGAAGGAACTGATGACACTCCAGATGTCAGCCAGCATCAGGCACCCGGGGCTACATGCTCAGTAGTCTAGGTATAAGGGACACCTGCTAGGCCACTCAGCCAGGACGCTGGATCCAGGTTCTGCAATGTGTCCTCAGCCCCTCTTGCCTGGGCCTCAAAAACAGGCCTGGAGTCAGCTGTGGACATACTACAAGCCCTGGGCCAGCAGAATTGGTTTTGCCACAATGCCCTGCCCAGCAAGCCTGAGCACACCATGGTCTGTGAGAAATGGGGAGGAAATAACCCGACAGTTCTAACACTCAGAGTTTCAAAGTAAACCACCTCATGACAGTGAGCTGTGCATTGGCTGCAGAGGGGGTACATGTGGCTCGACAGGTCTTCCGAGAGTGTGCATGACACCTGGGGTGTGTGTTCTCTTTCCAGACAAAAGGTGTGGGGAAGCCAATTAGGGAGGGTGTGGTGTAGGTGGGACACCTGCTTCTCAGGCAGGTTCTCTGTCTCCCCCTCCCCCTCCTAGGGCTCCCCATCTTTCTTTGGGCTTCAGTTCACACACCCCACTGACCCTCTCCTCTAAGTTAACGGGAAGGAAACAGAGTGTCAATGTCAGGAAACAAAGACAGGCTCTCAGGCTCTCACCACCCTGCCTGGTAAAGTCTATGTTGCTGAAACATATTTTTCTGTGTACACTCTAGTAGCCAAATTGGGAGTGTTTGAGGTCAGGTGCCAACAAACACACTGGGGGCTCCTCCCTCTCTGCCCCCACAATGCTCCCTATCACAACCCAGGAGAACCCAGAAAAGAGCAGCAGATTGGCAAGTCCCCAGAGAGAAGCAGGAGCCAGCAATCAGAAGGAAGTGTGTGTGTGTGTGTGTGTGTGTGTGTGTGTGAGAGAGAGAGAGAGAGAGAGAGAGAGAGAGTGAGTGAGTTAGGGGGGCTGGCAACTTCCAGGCCTACTGACTCCTCTATCTAAGGCTCAGACTGGAAACAGCCATATCCACCTGCCTCCCTTCACAGTGGACCTCAGAGAAAGCGAGAGGAGGAGAAGCAGGCACACAGATAGTGGAGCAAGGAGCTTGGTGAGTTTGGAACTTTGGCTGCCTCGAAAGCCACCCATCCATCAGTTACAATCAATTGGAGAACACTTATTAATTGTCTATCTCTGCTGTGGTTCCATTTTCAGCATCCCACCCCCTCATTTGGATTTTTGGTGAAGGGAGTGTCTACCTTGAGCCAGTTGAGGGTCACCTCCCAGTCCCCCCTCCCAAGCAGGTAGAATACAGCAGGCCTCTAGCCACCCTTCAACACAAAAGCTGGGGAGAGAGCAACAAAAGGAGGGGAGAATGAGGGTGAGTTGGTTCCCCCTCCCCAAACCTTCCCGCCCTTTGTCCATCCCAGGATTAGGTTAACCCCTAGTGTGCTAGTAACAACCAGAGCTCCAGGCAAGCTCTCTCTTCTCTGGGTTGATGTGGATGTGTGGAATCAAAGGATTCCCAGAAGCCCAAATCTCTGTGATTAAGCAAGTCCTGGAGTCCTAGCTTCTGCATGTCCTGGGCTTCCCAGGCCATCCAGTGTAAGATAGAGACCTCTCACTTCTATAAGGCCACCCTGGGGGAAGGTCTCAGTCATGGCCCTGTGAAGTGGCAATGACACCAGTGAGACCTGGAATTTCCCCTCTTCCCCTTAGGAGAGAAGCACCCCAGGATTCAGGGGTGGGGACACTCCACACACACACCTGTTTTCACAAACTGCTCTCCCTGGCTTCCACCACCCAGCCAGATTTGTGGAGCTCCAGCAGTGAGCTGGCTGGTAGGAAAAGGGGCACAAAAGTAATGAGGTCAGGCTCCTTCCTTTCAGAAGAGCACCCAAGCCCCAAACCCAGACAGCCAAGCTGGCCTCCTCTAACAAACTACCTGGCAAGTCTGACATCCAGGCGCTAGAGATCTAATATTCTTGCCCCAGGGCGAACTGGTCTCTGTACTCCCACCCCTCTATCCTACAACCCCAAAGTGAGGACCACGTGCTGGAGTCAAGTGCCCCTTTGCCCCTCAAAAGCCACTTTGCTAGGGGCAGAGGTCCTGGTCATCTTAGGTTTATTCCCAGTGGGCTACAAGGACCATTCCCCCATCTTGACCCAAATCGGATGTCCCATTGGGGAACCCAGTAGCTTCCCCAGGGACACAAAGGGTTAAATCTAGGCGAGGGGAATCAGTCGGATTTGCCTCCTAAACGCATTTTCCAGTTCATTCCCCAGCACAATATGCCTGGGCTGGTCCCAGCCTCCGCCCCCACCCCACCCATCAGAGTGGGCCACTGTGGGCCACCTCAGGGTCCTGCCCTGTCTTAACCCTTTGGCTGCTGGCAGCCTGCACCTCGAGGAAGGAAGGATACGCTCTGCACCCTCGTGGCCCCTCGGGAAAGTGGGTCAAGCAGCCACCTAGCTGGCACGAAGCCCATGGCACCTCCTCCCGGGAGAGCCCCCAGCATTAGAAGCAGAGTTCCAAGGTGGAGCCCAGTCCCGCGCAAGGCCGAGTTTGCGATCCCCAGCAGTCCCGGCCTCACCCTCCAAGAAAGGAACTGCAGGTGAGCGAGAAACCGCCTCTGCAGCAGGAACCGGCTCTCTGTGCCCGCTGTGGAGCGATGTGCGGCGGGAGGGGGCCGAGAGCCCGAGACCGTTTGGCAAGGGGCCGACGAAAGAAACGAAGCCCTCCTGCCATCCCCCAAACCCCTAGCCCACCAGCTCCTAGACTGACGCCCTCCCCCTGGGGCTGTTGTCTCATACCCCGAGACCGTGATTACGGTGATTATTTTGCATTTATGTAACATGCAGTGTTTCCAAACTGCTTCTCGAGCTGAGAACTGGTTATTAAATAAATAGAACGCTATTACATATTATTATTTTTTGTGAAGAACTGAACGGAGAAAGTGTTTTCCTGCTACACCGAGACGTGCATTTAACTGCTTCCCTGCAGAGCAGGCTGTTCGGCTCCTCAACCTCTCTCTCTCCGCCGCGCCACCTCCTACTCCCCCTTTTACCCAAGCCGTGACCCAACTTTTCTGGTTCCGTTCACTTCCTGCAACCCAGTAGTGCCCGCCATCCAGTTCCCAGCCCCGAGGAAGCAGTGAATGGGTGGGGGTGGGTGGGGAAGCAGAGGTGAACGCGCTTACCTGGGAGAAAGAAGGCGGTCAAGCCGAGAGCTAGTCCCCACCAGCGTCCAGCGGCGCCCGCAAGCCCCATCCGAGCCATCGGGGTCCCGGGGTCCGGTGAGAGGGGAGACGAGGAGGGCGCTCCTCGCGCTCCAGAAACCAGCCCGGAAGACGAGGGCGGATCGCTGGCGGCCGGCGGGCGCTCGGAGGATCCAGGTCAGCCGCAGCCGTCGGCCGGGGCGGGGTGGGCTGGGTGGGATCCGCGCGGCCGCAATCCGGGGCCCGGGCTGCCGCCGGCTCAGAGGCTCGGCAGATGCCCGCCGCAAGTTGCACGAGTCATGCCCCCTTCGCCTCCTCAGCTCTCCTCCCCGCGCGGGTCCCCGCCCTCTTCTTCCACGCAGAGCCGGGCTGGGGCGAGGGACCCACCCCCGGCGCGCCCGGCTGCCCGGCTGCGCGGCGCGGGCTCCCGGCCCCTGGCGCGCTCACACCCTCCCGCTCGGCTCCAACTTGCAGGCGTCCATGGCCGGCCGTCCTCCGAGGATGGCGGGACGAGCCCGGGCGGCGCGGAGGGCTCGGGGCCCAGGCTGCGGGCACACGGCTCGGCGGCCAGCTGCCGAAGAGGCTCAGGCTATGCGGCCGGCGTGAGGAAAGAGAGCCGGGTGCGCCGCGCGTCCCCGTCGCCGCTGCGCTGCCCGGTGCCGGCGATCCGCAACAATGTGGAGCTGCCTGGGCGCCGAGGCGAGCCGTGCTCGCTCCTCTCCCTCTCTTTCTCTCACTCGCAGAGCTCCAGCCTCTCACCGCTCTCCCGTGATGTCAGCCCGAGGGGGAGGGGTTAGCGTTAACCCCCTCCTGGCTCCGCCGCGCGCCCGGCCCCGCCGGGCCTCCGCCCGCCAGCTCGCCAGCCCGCGCCTCCTGGGCCCAGGCAGAGGCTGATGGGGCGACGTCCGTAGGGTCTTGTTCAGTCCCCCTCGCTTGAGAAGTGCCCCCTTTGGTCGCTTTTCAGCCCGAGAGTGGGCCGGAGGGCGGGCTGCCCTCCTCGGTCGCTGACAAAGGGAGGCAGTGACCCCTAGCGGCCGGCGTCGGGGAGAAGCAGCTCCGCGGGGGTGGAGTTAAGATGGGGTGGCAGGGCGGCAGTGGAGGAGCGGTGCGGAGAACACTGGATGTAGCAATGTCCAAGCTGAAAGGGCTTTTATAGCCCTCTCCTCCAACTTTGGACCCATTTCACAGATGAGGAAACAAAGGCCCAGCGGACGATTAGGCATCACACCCAAGCCAGAAATAAGCAAAGCTGGAACTAGAACCCAGTAGCGAGAGCTACCTCTCCTCTGCAGCGCTTGGACGCTGGATGGAGACAGTTCAATGCGCTGCCAACCGGAAGCCGCCAAAAAAAGTCGGTGGTGGGCACTGGTGGGTGAGATAAAGGCACTCAGATTTCTGGCCCGGTTTATTTTGTAATTCTTACTGCGTTTAGAGGTTCCTTTCCCCAAATCGAAGCACCGCCGAAGGGAGGGCAAAACTGTGCCTCTCTTGATTGATTTGCGGGATACCTGCGAAAGGGGCTCATTCAGTCAGTGTCCCCGCCAGGGAAGGACTCTCGGCCCCAGCCCGTTCACCACCCACCACATCCGGGTGCAGTGGGCTTCCTGCCAAGGCGAATGCACCCTTCAGAGCCTTTGGCAGCCCGAAGCCTGCCTTTCCCCCCTTTCCTCTGGACCCCTTGTCCCTGTCCCTGACGGGGAGGCAGACCGACAGGGTTTCCCACTAAAGAGAGCTGAGCTCTCCCCAGAGGCTTGACCAGACAATGCTCCCTTTGCCCTTTGCCCAGCTTCCAAGTCCGCAGGAGCAGAGCCAAACGGCCTGTTTCTGATAATATGTAAATTATTTGTCCTAAGAGTAGGAGGAGCAGGAGAGGAACTTCCCTCTTCTAGGGATCTGGCCCAGGAGTGTCTCCTGAAGTAGTCACATTGGGCACTCACATGGACACTCGCTCACTTGCTGTAACTTTTACATTTAATGTATATAACCTGGGCTGTCTTTTTACAAAACACTGTGCTAGGCTTGGGGATACAGAGACGTGGTCATTATATTACCCTTGTTCCAAAGGAGCCCCGTGTAGCAAGGGGAAGACAGACAGAAAGAGATGATACTAGGAAAAAACGCTGCATATGGTGTGGTGTGGTTTGGTGGGTGCTGGGGAAAGTAACCAGTTTAGCCTGGGCAGTTTAGCAAAAGCTTAGTGGGAAGGGGCCGAGTGAGTCATCTGTCAAAGCTAAGCTTGGCTGAGGAAGGCAATCTGGAGACTAGATTTAAGGTAGGGGGTCAGCACAAGGAAAGGCATGAAGGTGAGCAACAGGGGAGGTGATTGGGGCCCACGAATGGTTGGTTTTAACCTGAGCCTAATCTCCAAGAAAGGATAGGCCTGCTGATCTGTGAATCATGCCAAGTAGCCACCAGGAAGATCTTAAGCTTGGGAGTGCCCCTCTCAAATTTAGTTTATGATACCTGGTCCTGCAGCTGGGACTCTCCCACCTGGCTGTCAAATGTTTTAAGGGCCAGGGCTAAATTAGATTCCTTGCTTGTTGCCTCAGACTCTGTGCCTGGCATGGTAGAAGCTGAATTAATGGGTTTGAGGGGACAGTTCCAGAGGCACCAACATCTGCCAGTTCCCTGCTCTTGTTCTCTTACCTTCTTCACTTTGGCATGAGAATTTTTGGATCCTCTGCTGTTAAATGGGCTTCAAGAGTGTGTGTCTTTAGGAGAAGGGCATGACTGCCCGGGGATGGGTTGGTTGGAGAACATGGAGGCAGATAAATGAGATCATATGGTTTTGCATTCATCATCTTTAAAGAAGCAGGGAGGCTGCTGGAAGAGGTGATATTTGACTGGGGCCTTGACGAATGGATCAGGTTTGGACCAAGGGAGGCAGAAGAGGGAATTTCAGGTAGGAGGCAGAGCTTGAAAAGAAAGTAGAGATAGAGGGGGAAGAGGTTCTGTTTGTGTGGGAGCAGCAGGTGTTCCCATTTGTTTTTCATCCTGGGGATATGTAGGAGGAAGGGACAGGTGGGTGCAGCCAGATTATGAAAGGGCTGGAAGGTTTTCTTCATGGTGGGAAAAAGTATAGGATAAAGCATCAGGTGAGTAGGCTCTGGTCCCTAGTAAAAGCCCAGGAGTCTTTCTTACTCCTTCCTTCTTCTTTAGCTGTCACATTCCAACTCAAAAGCAAATCCTGTTGATTCTGTGTCCAATCTGTATAGTATATCTAATGACATTGCTCCACTTCTGCGGTCACCCTCATCAGTGCATTCATAATTTCTGTGTAGTCCTTATAGTACTGTCTGACCAGTATGGCCTGTACACACGGAGGGAAGAGAGTAACATGTATTGATCAAGTACGTGACACTGTAGAAGTAGGTTGCCTGATTTGAATTCCTAAACACCAGCTTTTACCCTTAGTAGCGGTGTGTCTGTGAGCAAGTGATTTAATTTCTATGTGCTCAAAATTTCCTCAACTATAAAATAGGGGGAAATAACAGCACCTACATTGTGGAGTTGTTGTGAGGATTAAATAAGTTAAACATAGTAAGTACTTGGAACAATACCTGGTGTATAGGGAAAATGGCTTAAGTGTTAGTCATTGTTGTTACTATAATCTGTCTCCCCACATCCACTTTTGCTCCACTCTGCTAGAGGAATGAATATATATATATATATATATATATATATATATATATATTCATATATACACACACACATATATACACACACACACATATATGTATAACTTCTTATTTTGAAATAATTTGGGATTTACGAAAGAATCACAAAGATGGTTCAGAGTTTCTGTATTCCTTTCATCCAGCTTTCCAAAATGTTAACATCTTATATAATTATGGTACATTTATCAGAACTAAGAAGTTAGCATTAGTATAATGCTATTAACTAAACTATAGAATTTATTTGGATTTCGTCAGGTTTTCCACTAATGTCTATTTTCTATTCTAGGAGCCAATCCAGGATACCACATTGCATTTAGCAGTGGATTATCTTCTAATGCAAATGATCAAGTTGATGTCTGAGAACCCTTCCCAACCTGCCAGACTCTGAGGCTGGTGTCAAGTCCCCAACAGGGCATATGGGGCTCCTGGCTGCTTCTGCAGCCTCGTCTTACCCTCTCCAGGGCTCTGAGTAGGAGCTGTTGCGGTTTCCTGAGGTTCCAGCCACCAAACGTGCCTCCTCTGCACCCAGGCTGTTGCATTTGCACCAACACGCTTCCCTGCCTTTTGGCCAGCTACATTTTCTTTAGGGTTCAGTTTATCTCTGCCACTTCCTCATGGTGTTCCAGGCAAGTTCCCTCCTATTTCCTCCCATAGCTCCCTTTGCATTCTTGTAACTGCTTCAGTAATTGTTTATAATGCTTGATTCGCTTCCAACTAGGCTGTCAGCTTCTGCTGGACAGGGACCATGCCGGTTGTGTTCTTTTCTGTCACTAGCACCTTGAACATGCCTGGTATCTGGTAAGCACTTAATGAGAATGTGCTGATTGATTCGTTCACCTCCTGTGCCACTTTCTGCCAATCACTTCCCCTGCCTGGGCCTCAGTGTTCTCATGTGCAGACTGAGGAAGTTAGTGTGTTTGTTAGTTGTCAAATTATACTTTGAGAACCCTAGAATTTCTTGGGCTTCCCGCATTCCCATACCACTGCTTCAGTAGGAGCCATGTTTAACGAGCATGATGTTTTTGTGCACTTTAAGCATTGGGCTTCTGAAAAGGAATCTTCTTAATGGATTTGAAGATTCTGCTGCTTAAAAATGTTGAAAACTCTTGATGGATTATTGCATTATATATTATGTATTATGTATGGTTGCATGATTTTACAACTCCATGATATATACACATATTTTTTTGTAGGCAGTGGTGAGCCATGATTGGGATCTGTTGGCTCTGTGCTTTCAGGAGATGAATCTGGCAACTATGTGGGCAGGATGGACAGATGACGATTGGTCAGTGAAAGTGGAGGGGACCTAGGAGAGTGGGTTGTCATAGAAGCCAGTGAGAGGAGGATCTAATGGAGAAGGTTGCCAATAGCACACGATGCTGCGGAAAGCAGGTGGGGATCAGAAGGATATTTTGTTTTTGTTTATTTATTTTGGGCACTGGGGATTGAACCCAGGGGCACTGTATCACTGAACTATATCCTCAGTCCTCTTTATTTTTTATTTTGAGGCAGGGTCTTGCTACATTGCCCATGCTGTCCTCAAACTTGTGATTCTCTTGCCTCTGCTCCTGAGTTGCTGGGATTCCAGGAATGTCACTGAGCCCTGCCAGAAGGGGTCTTTGGAAACAGTGGCAAAAACACCAGTGACCTTTGAGAGAATGATATGGGCGGCCAAGCAAGGACAGAATCCAGATCAAAGGGGGAGGAGCAGCAAGTGGGAGCAGAAGCAGCAGGTGTCCTCCTTTCTTTTGAGAAGTTTGGTGGTAGACAGAGTGAGCAAGATGATCAGAAGCCTGGAGGGTTAGTGAGACAGGCTCAGGAGCCTTTTTGATGGGGAAGCAAATGCTGCTGAGCATCTTTGGAGTCAGACAGAAAGAAGGAGCTGGTGGACAGTAAGGGATTGGAGAAGGAAGTATCGGAAGTGAAAGGTGTCGTTTATGGAGCAAGACCTAGACAGGGGTAGGTGGTGGGTGAGGCTGGAGGAGGGCACAGCCTTGGAAAGAAGAGGTATTTTTCTGAGCCTGGAGGAAAGACAAAGAGAGCAATGAAGGTGAAAGTTTTGGGGTGGAAAGTGGGGAAATTAATAAGGTCATAGCAGTGAAGTGAGAGCTGAAGTTGCCTGCAGAGAGAGGTTGGAAGGTGGCTTCAGATTTCACAAGTGGGAAGGCCAAAAAGAGTGGCAGGGAAGTGTGACTAGTGATCTTCCAGCATCTGTAGGGGGAAAGGAGCTGTTGTCTGTGGACCTTCATATGGAGAATCAGGGCCTGTGGCATCTGTTTTGGGAAATAGATTTCAATTTAGTCTAGGGAAGACTGTGGGAATCCAAGCTGTCCGGCAATGGAATGAACTTTCAGTCTCTCTCAGATTGAGGCTGCTAGGTCATTTATCAGCGATGCTGTCAATGGGATCCTTGCCCTGACATGGAGACGGATGAGATGAATTCTACATGCCCTCCTGGCTTTGAGACTAGGTGACTGTCAGGGTGACAGTCCACTCAAAGAGCAGGCAGCTGGGCTTACCTTTCCCACTACCCCAGAGCTTCAGTCAGCAAGCAGGGAAACCAGACAGAGATCAGCCCTGAGAGACAGGCCATCCCAAGGACACTTTCCCCAGCCCCTCCCTTGGCCTCCACAGATGCTTTCAGACAGGCGCTGTTGGGCTTGGAAAAGGCCCAAAGTCAATACAATAATGACTTCCCCTCCCGGCCATATCCCAGGCCCCTCTGTGTCATTCAGTAATTGGCTAATAAAACTCACTTTGATGTGAGGGAACCCCCAAGTTTCCCCAACTCCCTGAAAAGTGTTAATAGGAGAAGGTGTGTTGGAGTGGTATGCTGAATGGGGTCACCCCTTCCTGTGTTCCAAGTCCTCAAGCCAAGGTCAGTTGAGGCTGAGGGCAAGAGGAGAGCAGAGGAAGAAGAGGAAGTAAGGCAAGAACTTTAGCCAACCCCAGAGACAACCTTCCTGCATAGGTACCCCCTTCCCTAAGCTGACAGGCCAACCTTGCCCCAGGCAGTGCTCCTGGGGGTAGTTGGGAAACCACAGCCCCTAATTACTGTTATCATCACAGTGGTAGCTGTGGTGATTATGATGGTGCCTCTGTATCCCACAGTGCTTAGCAACATTTAATTATTGTTATTCCTACAGAGATCACTGCAGAGCCTCCCTATTGCCATGGCTGCCACTCTCTTGGGGATGGATCAGCTAAATGCAGCTGTACCCCACCCTCAGGTCCAATGATCTAGCATGTCAAAGTGGTACCAAGATGGCTAACAGGCAACCAGTCTCTCCGCTGTGGGCTGCGGCGTCCCAGGGATCTCCATGGCTATTGGGGCTGGACCTCTGAGCAATATGGGAAGACTCCAGTCCCATCTAGAACCATCCATTTCTCCAGAAAAAAAATGAGTTCAGAAGGGGAGTTAGTATATTCCTTGTTTCTGTTTCAAAAGCTGTCCCTACAGTTCTATGAACCACCATATACAGAATCCTAGAAAAGGTTGCATGTGAGTGGAAGCATCCCTTGCTTTGGGATGGGAATACTTGAAAAGAAGCTTCCTCGGAGGCTGTGCGTGGACCCAGGGGCTTAGGTCATGAGGATGGGAACGGACTGGCAGAGCTTCATCCTGGAACACATCTGATGGAGAAGAAATGAAAGGAAAGAAGACTTTGAGAAAGGAAGGGGACACTTAGTTTCCTGCCCTCTCTGTCTTCCCTTATATCTAGGGGTAGGTGTTGTGGTTGGGTTGACTGTCAGGATGGATTACCTTGGAGGAATGAGATTTTTTTTTTTTTGAGAGCCATATGGAAGTAAATAAATGGAACTTGTTGTGAAGGAAGAGCAGAGCTCCTTGGTTAGTTCAAAAGCAGCAGAGAAAATGCATAGTGGATACTTGCCCTGGGTGTGGAGCTGAGGCTAGGGCTGTGCAGCTGTGTGTCTTAGCCTCAGTGGGCCTCCTCCCTTTCCAGGAAGGATCTGATGAAAACTATGTCCATCTTCCCTGAGAACCATACTTATGCACAAGGAGAGTATTTTATGGTGACCTGTGGAAGACCAGCTGGGACCCTGAACTGAGGATTCCTGCTGAAGGAGCCATCCTTTGGAGACGAGGCAGCCCTGAGCCTAGTGTCCCTGTGTCCCTGGGATGTTAGTGACATAGAGAATTCTGGATAAGGAAAATCCAAGTCAGGTTTCTATAATGTGAAGTGAAAGGGACAAATATACATATGCTGCATTACAATTCCATAAAAATAGGCATCTATGAAGAGAAAAATGGGGCAGCGACCTGGAAAAATGAAAATAATTTGTGAATGAAGATTTTTTATTTTAATTTTATTTAAAAATTTACTTTAATATTATTACAAAGTTACTTTAATAATAGATTTAACTTTTCCCTATATTATGTAAAGAGCTTTTCCTGCAGAAATGAGCTTCTGAATCATATTTGATTTAGGTTAATATTAATGCTCTGCAGTCCTTGAGCACATTCTTCTAGGGAGAGGTGCTCCAGGAGGGTGGCGAGTGGCTTGGGGGTGACATCTGAAGGATAGGCAAATCCCATGCAGGTAACTGAATTTTGAGGAGCTGAATTTTGTGTGTTGCTCAGGAGGCAGCTGAGCAGACGGACATGGTGATCTGCGAGTTGGCAGTACTAGGTTGAAGACTTGAATCTTCCATTTGCAAACTGTGAAACCTGGGACAAAAAGGGTGACCAAGGACATGGGACTTTCTGTGCTAAGGCTAGAAAAGTTCTGGTGAGCCAGGACAGTTTGGTCACCCTATTCGTGAGCTATTTGACCTCTCCTGAGACTCAGTCTCTTGAGTCTTCCAGAATGGCAAGATGGCTCTCAGGATCTTGGTAAAAGTGCTCTGTAAACTCCATTGTTATCTTCACACCTGTTGAAGATGGTGGTTGGAAGAAGGGGTGGGGGAAGAGGGCTTTCTCCCCAGCCTGGAGATCTGAGAGACCAAGAATCTGTCTGGATAAACACCATGATTTATATATGGAGGAAACTGGTCTCTCACAACAGACTTTAAACAATACTTCATTCAAGGTATTTGTGGGGCTTGGGGAGTCCCCAGAATCACACACGTACACACAGAATTATTATGGACCACCTATGACCAGATACTGTACTAGGCATTGGGATAAAGCCCTGAACAACTGAGACTTGTTCCCTTTCTTCCTGGGACTGAAGTCCACTAGGATAAGCAAAGAGGAAGTGGGATGGCAGGGAAATCTAGAGCCCGTGGGAATGTCAGGTGTGCAGGGACCTTTCTTTAGGGGCTCGAGAAATGTAACTGCAGAGGTGAGTAGAGCCCAGAGGGGTATTGTTGGGAGAAATTAGGCAGAAGGAAAGGAAGTCAGGAGGTCCAGAGACCGGGCATGCCATTGGCCTTGTGTGCTGGTTGTGGAGTTTGCATGGATTTCTAGGGCCAGGGGGAGCCAGGGTGGAGCTGCAGCAGAGCAGGAATCTTTCACCCCTGTCCACTCAGCAGCCTCTATGCTTACTATGCTAACATGGTGATCCAGGGCCACGCCCTGATTATCCTGTTGAATCCAGGTCTTCTGGACCTGATGGTGCTGGCTGTCTATCCTGCCTTGAAGGCCCTTGAGCCTAGCCCATCTGCAGAGCGTCCCTACAGCTCCAAACCTGCTGCATCAATCTGTACGTTCCCCTGGTAGGGGCCCTGCCGCCTGGCACAGACCGTGGCTTCCGAGAGCAGAGTGGCGCCCCCTCCTCAGCACGCTGCTGTCACCACAATGTGTCTGCGTGGGCTTGATGGCTGCATGGCAATGGCATTCAGGGCTTGCTGGGGGCTCACACAGCCCAAGCAGCCAATAAATAATGAACAATTATACTAATCGGCCCCGGAATAGGGAGGCAGGTGTGCACACACATGCTTGTGCACACACATTTAGATTCACTGACATTTATGCCCACACTTTTGTTGAAACTCTGGCAAGCACATGGAGATACTCCCTGCTACTTGGAAGAGATGAAGAGACATTACACATCATCAGAGGCACTCCCCTTCTAGCACAGACACACACATGTAGCAAATGCCATCTATACAACCTGGATACCTATGCTGGCCCACACCCCCTCATAGACACGTCATGGGGATTAAAAAGAAGCATCCATATCAAGTGGTTAGCTCAATGCCTGGCACTTAGGACAGTCGCATTATATTTTAATATAATATATGACTATGTGAAGGCACTTCAATGTGTGTCCTTGTGCTGATAAACTCATAGACACATATGTTGACTCACATGTGCTTTTAAAAGCAGGTGTGAACACAAGAACTCCACCCTTCCACAAAACTGGCACACGTACTCCCGTGTAACACCAACAAGCTCACCCTTAGACCTTCAGGTTGCCATAATTTGCTCTTCCAGTTGCACCTACACACAATCACAACAGCAATAATAATCATAGCAAGACCACGTTGGGTGATTGCTTTATATTTTTCCAAGGCCTTTCAGGCCTATAATCTCATTTGATCCTCACAGCAGCCCTGTGGTGTAGGTGGGTGGAGCAGGCATTATTACCCCTGGTTTATGGCTGAAGAACTAGAAGCCAGGGAGGGGAAGCTCACCATCTGGGAGGCAGCCTGAAACCCAGATCTGACTTCTTGGTAGTGAGCTTCCCATGGCCTTCAGATACCAATTTGACAACCTCCAGCCCTCCCTATGAAGCAGGGCAGGGGTCTGTTAGATTCTTGATTCCTGGTCAAAACACTTTCCGGAGTCAATCCTAGTGGAGGAGTGGGAATTGGAGGCTGATAAAGGGAAACCACCATCATTAGAAATCCCATAAAGTCTCATTTACAACTCCCTGTCAGATGAAAGGAGCAATCGAATGTGTTGGAGGGAAAAGCAAATACTGATTTCCTTTAGGACAATCCAGCCTCAGACAGCTGGTCCTGGGAGGACCCCAGAAGGTCCTGAGGGGAGGTGTCCTGTCTCATCTGGGCTCTCCTCAATTTTGTGCACTTCTTCTCCCCTCTGCCCAGGCTGGTCTGTGGGTCCCTATGCTCTGGTTCCAGGGGAAGGGAGGAGAAAAGAACAAAGAAGGAGAGTCCTGTCCTCAGAGTCCTTCTCTCCTCCCACATGGCAGTGGGAGCTTTCCTCTTCGTGGAGTCCCAAGCCTGCAGCACAGAATGGGCACCCTGACTCCACCCGGGCTGGCGTAGAAATGGGAGTCACTTTATATCTGGCCTGCTATGTCCTCAGAGGCCAGGCCTATAGAGCTGACAACTTTGAAAGGTGGCGAAGGCAGCTCTCTTCAAAGACCTGTGCCCAGCAGGGAGGTGGCCTGACAGTGAAGGGCAGGGAGGGTGATTGTCTCTCCCTTTGCTGCTGCTTCACTGTGGTTTCATCATCATTGTGGGCCTTAGTTTTTACACCTGCAGAATGGGGATAGTAGACCAAATTTGCTTCATGGCTGCGAGGAGATGAGGTGAGGTGAGGTGTGCAAAGCCCACAGCACATAGCCTGTCACCCTGCTGGGTCCCCTGGGGGCAGGGCCCATCCCCTGCCCTGGCAGCTTCCTGGGGAACGCCTCTACTGCCAAGGCTGGAAGGGTGGCCTGGCAAGAGGGCGTCCCCAGCCTCTTGGGTGTGCCAGTTCTGGCTGGGAGGGAAGAGGGAGGGGCAGGGAGAGGACATCTGTTTGACACTCTTGTCAGCCTCCGTTACCTGGTGTGTATTTTCCCAGGAGCTGATTACATTACAGCATGTGTTGATAAACATTTGGAGTCAGAGCAGAGAGGAAACTGAGCAGAATGTTAAGCGGGTGGTGGTTTGGTCAGGAGACACTGAGAAGGGGCTGGCTGTGAGGAGCTGGAAAAGGTGACATGGGCCCCATGCAGAGGCTTCTCAATCTGCCTGGCCTCTTTCTCTTTCTGATCACTCTCCTTTCCTACTGTCCTGGCCCTCAACAGTGCATCTAGACTTGGTCCCAGAGGCCACCTGTAATAGCACAAGAGGTATGGCCTTTGCATCTCAGGCAGCAGGGATCCCACTGGTAGCTCTGGAGTAAGGATTGAGTCAGAAGACATCCACCATGCCTGGCACATAGAATTAAGCACTCAGTAAGTGTGAGCTCTTCCTCATTCCCAGTTTGCCTGCAGGAAGATGGCCAGACTAGCCTTGATGGGGCTTCAGATGTTAGGTAACCCTTTCTTGATGCAGACTCCCTACTTCCACCCTTGATTCGGACTGGAGAGGCCACCCAGGGGAGTGTCACTTAGGCGGCAGCTAGAGCTAGGTAATTGTGTGGTTATCTACCTGATGTCTTTCTCCCTAGTCCATGAACTCCCCCAGGACAGAGTGGTGTCTGTCTGGTCATGATGGAATGTTCGAGGCCCAGCACTGGCAGGAATGAGTGACTGTCACCCATCTGATTTGTCTGGAGCAGAATGGTCAAGTTAACCTATCTTAGATTCTGCATCGGCTTACTCCTCCGATCATTCTGAGTTCAGAGCACTGACCATGCCTCTCACTTTGCTTTTGGCATAAATTAACTTGGATGTGCATTTCCTTTATGTGTCTAGTCTCTCTGAGGCTGTGGACTCCTTGAAGATAAAGGCATTTAGACTTTCAAAGAGGAGGATGGGCAACTGTCCCTCTGTCCAACTGTCCAATTCAATAGGCACGTGCAAGTGAAAGAATGAGTGAATGACTGCACGATTGCCGCCTTCCTACCTCTTTCTCCCCCATCTGTGCGTCCTTGAGTAGGCATCTGCCACCCTAACCTTCTTCCAGGTGCTCTGAGTGCTTCCGATGCTGCTGGGACTGCCCTCAAGTGGGACGAGCACAATGGGCCCAGCGCCATCTAGCGGTCATGGGGCCCGGGGATTGCACGTCTAGGTCTTTCCGGGTCTATGGGACCCGCCCCGGAGGCTTCGGCCACTGCTCCTCAGGGTCCTGATTCTCCGCGCTGACAGAGCGGATACCTTGGGAGAGCGTACGCTTCCCGGGTTCGGGGAGTGTGTGGCGGGTGTGCGGTATACCAGACAGCAGCAAGCCTGGATCCTGCGCCAGGATGCCCAGGAGCCAGCCTCCCACCCCTCCCCCACACTTGGTGTCGTAGTTCCCAGTCCCTTTCTGCCACAAAGAGGCCATTGATTGGGAAGAGTAGCCGAGTTGTGGTAGGAAAGCTAAGGGGGCACACACGTGAAAATACACACACACACACACACCCTCCTCCTGCAGCACCCATCACTATGGGCACAGAGGGTGTGGGGAAGCTACCAGTGTGCCAGTCTTGGGGAAACTTCTGCCTCCTGGTTGCCAATTCCTCACCCCCCAACACCCCACGTCTAATTTTTGCAAGCTGTTTTGGATGAATCAGCAGTTCATTCTCGCGGGGCTGGAGCTACCTCTCCTCCCTCACCCCTCCAAGATGTGCTCTCTTCTCCGCAGCAAAGATCTTCTGTGGCACTTAGGGGCCCTTTTTTAATACCAGGCAAAACCAATACTGTTAGGAAGGAGGAACTGCTGTAGCAGGTGCTGAGAGGACAGATTATATGCAGTAATGCATCCCCGGCTGGCCTCTGGTTTATCCCTCTCCAATGGATGGCCAAGAGTTAGCACACAGGAGAAAATGTTGCTAGATTGTGTGAGATGGGGATAAGAGGGGAGAAGTCCTGGACAGGAGTACTTTTGGCAGCAAGGATTCCCCAAATCTCTCTCCACTTACCATTGAAATTAGGAAACTGCCCTCAATGTCAAGATGGGGCTGGATTTGAACCTGTGCCGGGGGACCCTTCTACAAACTCTTGCTTGGTTCCCTGTGACAAGGAAGTCCTTACCTCTCACAGCAAATGAATCCTGGGTAACTGTGGACCTTGACCTTTAGAGACCAGAACAGCCTGGGTTCCCTATCCATCCAGTTCATCTACATCAGAGGCAGAGTCAACCCTGGATCTGGTGCCCATTGCTGGTCGCTGCCCCACCCTGCTTCAGAAGAGAGCTGCCCTGAGAGTGAAGGGTAAGGGTAGCTGCAGTTGCTACAATAAAAAAGGGACTGGGAGTTTCAGGAAACAGGCCTTCTGAATATCCGACTTGATGGCTGCCTCAGAGCTCCTGCTGGCCACTTGGTTATGGCAGGTTCACAGGCACTGGATGGGGGAGAGGCTGAGTAGGGATGCTGGCTTGCTTGGTCTATGGCAGTTCTTTCTGCTCCCAAGATGGGTGCACAGTGAGTGTCCCTATTTGCGGGATATCTCATCTGGATTCTTCTTCCAGTCTCCTGATGACTGGCAGTTCACTCTTTTCCCAGATGGCCCATCCCTGCAGATAACTGGAGGACTGAACTGGAAACCATGCTGGGTAACCTGGACAGCATCATACCCTCCACATACATCAGCAGGAAAACAGGGCCAGGACAAGGTGTCAGGAAACAGCACCCTGGAATAGTCACCACTGATATTTACTACACTATCAGCCAGGTACTGTGCTGTCACACGTGTATTCACTTTCCTAATTGTCATAAAACACTGCAAGGTTACTCTTTATTATCCCTGTATTATTGAAGAAGAAACTGAGGCACAGAGAAGTTAAGGCATTTGCCTGAAGTCTCACAGCCAGAAAATAGCAAAGCCTGGATTCAATACCAGAAAGTTTGACTCTGCCTGAGTTTAATTAAGCATGTTATATTGCAGGTATGAGAGAGAGAGAGAGAATGCACAAACATGCACACACCCATGTGTGTTTATTTTCATCACCATTTTTGGGCAGCAGAGCTCAGTGCTGTTATAGGCAACTATGAGTCTTGGACAAGGAATTAAGGTAGGAGGAACTTCCTGCTTTCTTTGTTTCTTTCTTTCTTTTCTTGCGGTACAGGGGATGGGTCCCAGGGCCTTGCACATGCCAGGCAAGTGCTTGACAACTGAGCTACATCTCCAGTCCTACATTTTCCCCCTTCTTCCTCTTCCTATCCCCCTCCCTGCTGTCATCAAACAGTCCTCATCTTCATCTAAATTAAAAGCACCATCTCAGCACCATGTTCAGAGGCTCTCCTGAAGAAGGAGACCCTTATGGGAGTTGCCAGGCCAAGACAGATATACTGGCTTACACAGATATTAGGGGACACACTCACAATGAGGTAGTGTAGAATAAATGTGGTTGGTAGATGGGAAATAAATAGGGAAGATCTGTATTTATGTTCCACACCAGTCAAGGGTTAGCTGGTACACGGTTCAGAGGGTTTTATGTTCAATTTTATGTCTAGACAGAGTTGGAGATGAGGTTATCACTTCTCTCCTAATTAGTACAAGAAGCCCTCCCCAGGCGCTGCTTTCAGGAGCTCTCCTGCTGTCTTGGCTTTGCCATCTGTCCCCAAGAGTAAGACTTGGGTAGACTGGAGTGAAGGAATAAGTACTGGATTGGGAGTCAGAATATCTGGGCTTTCGACCTTGGTTCTACCACCAGTTTGCCAGGTGATCTTGGATAAATTACCCTACTTTTCTGAGTCCTCACTTCGTAACTTGTAAAATGAGCAAGAATTTTTTTTTTTTTAACCAGGGATTGAACCCATGGGGTACTTAACCACTGAGTCACATCCCCAGCCATATTTTGTGTTTTATGTAGAGACAGGGTCTCACTGAGTTGCTTAGCACCTCGCTGTTGCTGAGGCTGGCCTTGAACTCGCGATTCTCCTGTCTCAGCCTCCCTAAGTGCTGGGATTACAGGCGTAAGGCACCGCACCCAGCACCAGTAATACTAGTCTTATCAGGCCCCTTCAGCGGGTGCATTCCCTGAAGTCTATCAAACAGGACAGACTGTGTCAGTGTGTGCCAGTGGGTAGGTTGTGTGCTCTCCAGATACCTGGCCAAGAGGTGGTGGTGGTGGGGGGAGCTCATATCCAGCCTGCAGTCTTCTCACCAGGCTATGTGCTTTGGTGGGATCTGCATCCACCTGGAGAAATGGGCACTTTTTCAAATTCATGTAGAGGCCGCATGGACTAGTAATGGCCTTACAAGGTCCTCATGCAGATTGACTTCCTGTGGTTGGGGTGGGAGGTGTTAAGGGGGAGTTTCTTTATCAGAAAGTAAGATTGTAAACTGGGGATGGAGGGAGGAAGAGGAAGAGGTTCTGCTGCCCATGAACTTACGTGGAGATGGAGCAGGGAGCAGTGGAAGACATCAGCTCAGAGCTGAACCTAAGAAGAAAGGGAGGTTGAAGCAGAGAGGCCGCCTGGGTTGAGAGTGGGCACCCATGTGGAATGGGTCCTTTGACTGAGGTCAGGGTATCCATAGGAGCAGAGATTCCTATCTCCTTCCTAGGTCACTGGTATCTCCAGTCACCCCAAGGCAGCTGGTCTCTCCAAGTGGCTCCCCTTGCTGAGCCCCCTATAGAGAGAACTGGGAAGGGGCTGAGTTTCTCAGGGCCCTCTGCTCTTTAGAGAGTGTCCCTTCTTCAATAGCTGGATTTGGGGGCCTCCTCCAGGCCAGGCCCTATGATGAACAGACAGACATGCACTTGCCCTCAGGGAACACACCATCTCACAGGTCTGTGAAGGGTTCTAATGGGAAACAGTCCGTCCCCATTAGGCAGGGGAGTCTGGGGATATGGGATGGTCTGGTATTGACCCTGGGCTCCATCTGTTTGGAGATAAAGACTCTTACCCAGGAAATGAGGACCATGGGAGGCTACCAATTTGGGTCTCATTGGCTTATGATAAGTAGAGGGTCAGTTGGGGACAGATTTCTGAGGTCCCTAGTGTGCACAGGGGATGTGTGGTCACTGAAGAGGAAGACAGGGATGAAGGTCTATGCAGAGGAGGCAGGGGTGGGAGGCTGGGGGTTCTGTGGGGCAAAGCCTCACTTTTACTTGGTTGGGGGTGACTGAAAATGAGGTGATGGAGAAAGAGGGCACAGAGGGGGGCTTCTTTGTGATCATGACCCTCTGCTGGTCAGCCAGACTCTGCCTCTGGGGATCATTCTGTCTTCCCACATCTCTGCCTCCAGCACACAGCTATTCAGAAGTAGCCCTTCCCTTTCTTTTTGCCTTTTGAATAAATCTGCATGATCTGGTCAGGAGAGAAAATCCCCGATTCTGTCTAACTCTAAGTCCTTCCAGCTGTGGGGCTTGCTCATTTCCATGTAGCAAATCAGGTATGAGGTTTGGACCATTCTGATGGCAGAGACTTCCTGGGCTGCTCTGTCTCCTTGGCAGACCTAGTTGTGTGGGGTGCAATCAAGCCCCCTGGCTGTCCTTTCTACAGGAACAGCTATAGAAATATCAGCATGCCTGGGCCAATCAGGCCCTCCCCTCTCTCCCTGGTGCCTACCACTCTGTTCTTTAAAAGAAAGGGATGGCAGGGGGGCTGATCATTAGTCTTATACTCACAGCATGGCTGTGCCAAGTGACATTTTGTTTTGAGGACGTCCCTGTCCCTTGGCTGCCTTATATCCAGTCTCTGCTGCCTGCTACAGGGGGATATGGGCTCTGAGCAGCTCCCACTAGAAGAAACTGCGTGTTCTCCACCCTGCCTAATGATAACAATGATAAGAACAACAATGAGCTCACATTTGTTGAGCTCCTATGGTGTACCAGACACTCTTCAAAGTGCTTGCACATATGTATTAGTTTCCTCTTGCTGCTATAACAAATTATCACAATGTCTCAAAGCAGCACAAATTTATTATCTTACAGTTCTGTTGAGGCTTAGAAGATTCCCTCGTCTGAAATCAAGATGTAAGAAAGGCTGCATTCCATTCAGGAAGCTCCGGGGTTGATTCCACTTCCTTCCCTAGTTTAGCTTTGAGAGGCCTCTTATCTACCTTGGCTCAAGACCCCTCCTCTAGTTTCAACGCCAGTCAACTTTGAGTCTCTCTGCTGCTACTTCTGGCATAACTTCTTTCTCTAACTTGTTCTGGAAATGTCAAGGACTTTGAAGGAATCATGTAATTAGGCTCATTTAAATCATATAAGATGACCTCTCCATCTCTAGGCCATACTTTAAGCTAATTTGCAAAGTCCTTTTTGCCATGCAAGGACATCCTCAGGTCCCAGGGATTAGGATGTGGATATTCTGCCTACCATAACATACTTGGACTTTTGCATACCAAAAAATGTTTGAAACGTAGATAGTATTTTTGCTCTCCATTTTAAAGGTAAGAAAACCAAGGCACACAGAAGCTAAATCCCTTGCATAAGTTTCCTTTGACAGTAATGGTCTATTCAGAATTCAAATTGAGGCAGCCTGACTCTTCAGTTGTACCTTGGTCATTGTGACAAAAGTAGAACAAGAAGGCAGGAGGCAGGACGTGACCAAGTTTCATGTGGCTTAAGGCCAAGGTCACCTGGATCGGCTATGCAGTGGAGTAACATGTATTTATTTGAGTACTGTGTGCCAGGCCCTGGGAGGGGCTCCCAGGGGTACATAACAGAGCTTCAACTGAACCCAGGCACTAAGCTCATTTTTTTTTCCCATCCTGTTGCTGTATGACTGAATGAGGGATCCTCCTGCAGAGGTTAAATGGGAGGAAGGATCTGAACTCTTGTGGGGGGTCACACAGGGGTCTGAGCTGGGCTCAGGTGTAGGAGGACAGACCTGGGTGCTCTATTCCCTGCAGAATCCAGCTCGATAAGCTTGGAGCCCATGGGCTGGCTCGCCAGGCTATTTCTGCCCATTTATCATGATGGAGAATGGGCCCTGGGTGAGCCTGGGACCTGCAAATCATGGAAATTAAGACCAATTAGAGGGGGGAACCAGCAGCCCCTGGCAGGGCTTCCGGCCACAGAGGCAGCTCAGGAACTTTATGGATATTTCCTCCCATTTTGTGATCCAGCTGGGAGGCAGAAACTTGCTAACGCAGCACAAGGCCACCTCATGGTGCTTTGGCACAACTGTGGGGGGCTTCACCCCAGCAGGATCCACAGCCCCTCCTCAACCCACTGCCTGCCCTGCTTTCCATCCATGGGGACCCCTCCAATAAGCACAGCCTGCGGGGCCCCTTCTCAGACTGGCACTGGGGACGCTTCTCTTTGTGAGCTGGCTCCATCTTCCACATGAGACCTCTGCAAGGTGCAGCCCGGGGACCCAGAGGATGGAGGGAAACCACCTCAGTCACCTTGAGGGCTTGCTTGGCCAGTCTCTGCTTCTGCCTCCTCGTCCCTCCTCTCCCCCAGCCCCACTAGCTGGGTCTTTCTGCTTCCTTCCCAGGCACAACTCTTGAACAAACTCTCCTCCTTATTTATTTTCCCTAGGGAAGGTTGGCTAAGCTCAGAAGGCGAACAGACTAGAGAAATAGAGATCTCGTGGAGTTCTGGAGCTGGCACAGGTGGGTGCCAGAGGCTGAAAGACAAAAGCCAAATGAATTCCCCAGTTTTCCAAGTCCTCTACTGTCTTTGCTTCTTCCTCCTCACTCTCCTTCATCCTACACCCTTTCTTGACATTGGTGAGAGGGGCAGAGTTAGGCCTTGGCACCCGGCAGAGAGGCTGGTGCCTCAAGAGGCCTAAAAAAGGCAGAGGCTAGCCGGGCGCGGTGGCGCAAGCCTGTAATCCCAGCACTTAGTGGGGCTGAGACAGGAGAATCGCGAGTTCAAAGCCAGCCTCAGCAATAGCGAGGCGCTAAGCAACTCAGTGAGACCCTGTCTCTACATAAAACACAAAATAGGGCTGGGGATGTGGCTCAGTGGTTGAGTGCCCCTGAGTTCAATCTCCAGTACCAAAAAAAAAAAAAAAAAAAAGGCAGAGGCTGATCTGGGGTAGGGGCTGGTGGATCTGGGACCTAGGAGAGCTGGTGGTGTGCACCCTTCTCTGGGCGGGATCCATGACAGTCATTGCAAGTGACACCCTGGCTCCACTCAGCCCTGGGTCTGGACTTTAGGATAGGTCCACTGTGCTAGGTTGAAGTCCTCGTTTTGAGTGAGTGACCCAATGGGGTTCTCATTGTTCTGCCAAAACCTGCCAGAGGCCCCTGAGCTGCCACTAGCAGGCCCTTTTCTGGCTCTGTGGGTGGAGCAGCTCAGGTCTTCCAGCCGTCCGTGACTCTGCTTCAGATGAGGTCTTGTGGTGGGGGCTCCTGGGCCAGGTAGAGGGAGGCACAGCAGGGCAAGGCAGCGGTCCTCCCCTCACTAGTATGGGCAAGCTGGAGTGAGAAAGGGGCAAAATTCCAGGGGAAGCAAAGTCCCCTTTGGGGACTTGGAAAGATTCTTGGAAACCTGGTTAGAGGGACACCATGTGGAGCTGCAGTCTCTGCCCAGGATCCTTGGCTGCTCCACTGCAGCCTGGAGTCCATTCCTTCCTCCCCCTGAACCTCCAACCCAGGACTGCTAAGCCTCGTCCCAGTTTTGCCATTCTGCGACTCTTGCCATGTGACTTTTCCAATCGGCCTTGGGCAGGTGGCTTACCCTCTTAGGGCTCAGGTGGAGGAGGACAGAGCTTGGTGAGTATAACAATAGCACCTGTCTCATAGGTATAATATGGGTATTATATGGTTTAAATATATAAAGTATAGAGAACAGCACCAGCCATGTAGAAATGCTATGTAAGTATTAGCTATTATAATAATGATTATTATTCATGTTATTTAAAGGGCGATATTATGTTGTTGTAAGGCTGCAGGGTCTGGAATCAAGGAGACTTGGGGTGGAGAACGTGATGTTCCCCAATAGGCTCTGTGACCTTGGGAAAGTGCCTTCACCTTTCTGAGCCTGTGTGTTCATCTGTAAAGTGGGGGTGACAGTAATGACACCACTGAGTTCACAGAGTTGTGATGATTCCATGAGACAATTGAAAAGATTGGCTAAATGAGCCGTGTAGTACCTGGCACCAGGCGTGACTTAGTCTTCCTGGCTGGAGATCAGGTTGGGAGCGTCTCTCTTTGGGAGCAAGTAGAATTCTTGAAGAATAGCCGTGATCTTCAGGGTGGCCAAATGGTGTGGGAAGTCCCACAGGAAGAGCACCTTTCCTTGATCGTACAGTGTGAGGACTCAGCAGGAATCTGGGCCACGTTCCTGGGCTGCCCTGGGACCCAGGAATGTGGTGGCCCGTGAGATGATGGGGCCTCAGCCCTGTGTGAGCATCTCATATGTGCCGGAGCCACACCATGAAGCCCAAAGGCTGGGCTCTGTTCACCTGCGGTGCCTGCCAATGGTGACGGCACCAGGACTGTCAGGCAACGGGAAGAGCGAGACACCCTTGCCAGATACACACCCCTCCCAGAAGAGCCTTCCCTGGAGACCTACCAATCTCAGGTTGGTGCTGTGTTAAAATCCCTCACAGTTCTTATCACAATTTGTTAAATATGTAAATATTTATATGATTGTTGTAAGATCCAGCTGTGTATAGCTCAGTGGTAGAGTGCTCATTAGTACACCCCAGGCCCTCGGTTTGATCCTAAGCACTTTATATATATTAAGCAATTTAAACCTCCCAATACTCCTCTGAAGTATTTATTAATTTTATTCCTATTTTACAGATGAGGAAACTGAAGCACAGAGAGGTTAGGTAACTAGCCCAAGATCCCAGAGCCATCCGTTGGTGAAGCTAGGGTTTGAACCAGACCTTTTGGCTGGTCCCTGGTATTCCAGATATGCCACCTTCCTGCCTGGTATCTCTGTACCTCCCTCAGCATTTCTCTTCCTACCAGCTAGGCTGCGGGCATGTGGTGCTCCCTCCCAGCCAGACCCTCCCTGCCAGTGTCACCCCCTGCTTGTGCACCAGCCTCTCTTGGAAGCCTGCCGTGCTGGGTGTGATGAACACACACAGGGAGGGCACTCTGCCCTGGGATGCCTGCTCAAGGGAGGGCAGGTCTCTGCACAGTCCCATTGTCCTCAGCACTGTTGGTCCTGTGGGCTATGACTGAGGTGAGATAAGGACGGAGCCAGAGTCCTAAGTGGCAGGTATGGAGTTGGGGCAGCTGGATTCACACAGAGCTTCAGCTTTGCTAAGCCAAATGCAGGTCTGGGCTGGAATCAAATTGCTCAGGACTCTCGAGGTGGGTGTGGCCCTGTCCTGCAGCGTCCTCCTTCTCTACCCCTGTCTCCCCACACCTCCCGGACTCACTGTCACCTCCAAACAAAAAGGGAGCCAACCTTCCAAGAACATCACCAGGAATGACCTCTGACTGCAGGCGGTTGGGAGTGAGTCAGGGGATCTGCATTCTGGTCTGGGCTCCATTGTTTACACGAGATACAGAGATACACACATTTCTGAGCCCAGGGTCTTCATTTTCAATGGGGCTTGGACCACATGACTTCTAAGTTCACCTCCAGCTTCAGGATTTCAAGAGGATGTTGTTACTGGGGAAGCCTCTGGGAGTTTTCAGCATTAACTTCCCCCGGGAGCCAGAAAGGAACAAAAGAAATGAGGGCTTGGAAAAGCCTAAGTAACATGCTCAGGGTCACATGGCATCAGAGGCAGAGACAAAGTCAGATGTCCAGCTGTGACTCAAAGTCTGCCGTGGGGACTGCAGCTTGGAGACACACAGGTGGGGTGGACGGGCTGGAGTGGAGCCGGTATTTGGTGGTTACTAGAATGATTTAGGATTCCATCCATTGTTCCTACGGCAGAGAGACTTGTCCCAGAGCTGGGGACTGTCATATTTAGTGACTTTAGCCACTGGAGAGGAAGAAGGATGCTCACCAGGACAGGGGCGGAGTGGCAGCCTGAAAGGTGAACCTAAGAGAGGACATGAGCAGAGGCCAAGGAGGACCAAGAGCAGGGGTCCTAGGGAAGGGGACTCAAGGGGCTCCTGGTCTCCAGAAGCATAGAGCATGCTTGTGGGGGTGTCCAAACCTGTGGGCTGTTGCTTGCAGGGGTGCCTACAGGTACCCTGTGCATGCACCCACCCTGCACACATGCACAGGCATGTTCTGTCCTGGGTCACAAGCTGCTTCCACAGGCACGCACAGGCCTGCACCTGGCCATTGTGATAGCACTCCACTCCTGGCACTCACCTTGGCTTTCCTGTTGCTAGCCTACTACATCACGGCTTGTGCGTATGTGTACGTGTGTGAGCGTTCCACCTGGGCCTGCGTAACTCTGTTGTCTGTTGGCGTCTCTTGGGTTTGTAAAAACACATAGGCACAACCTGATACTCTCAGTTCTCTCTCTCTTATGCGTGTGTGTGTGTGCACGAATACACACAACATACACGTACACGCACACATACAGCCTCAGTCAATCCCTCTGCTCCTCAGCTGCTTATCTGCCATTCTTTCTTTCTCTCCAATCTGTGCACAGCTCTGTGTTCATGAAAACCCCATTAATCTTTAAAGGGCCTAGGCTATTTCTCTTTCCCACTGCCTGCTGCTTTCTTGTAGGCTCTGCCAGGCCTGCTACTGTACTCTCAGTCCCTGTGACCTCTTGGGTCCCCTCCCCAGCCTCCATGAAGGCTCTCCCAGCTGGGTCACAGAGTAGGGCAGGCCCCCTTCTGGAGGTGGCATCCCCAGGAGCAGCTGGCTAGAGAGTGGCCATGTGGGTGGGGTCAGGCAGGCCTGGAAGGGATTTGTCTGCCTTGGATGCTTTTCTGTAAAAATTTTTGTCCCTTTGCCATGATATTCCATTCATTTCAGCTGATGTCATTCTGGTGTGTGGGAGTGGCTTTGACATCCATGTACAGCAGGGGCATAGCCCTGACCCAGGAGTCAGGAAACCCTGGTTCTAGTTGCAGAGGAACCGCTGTTCCTTTTCAGATAGATGAGGGGTTTGGAACCAATTTTCATTACATTAGTTATAAAATTTTGAGTGTCAAGGAGACTTCTTTATTTAGAATCTCTCTGCACCCTGATCATTCCAATAAGCTCTCTCTGTAGCTTATTTGTCTACACGGACATCATACATGCACACATGCATACACCCACATCACACCCACATGCAGCTTACTTTGTTTTGCAGGAACTTTCCAACTCAGCAGGTCCCCAGACCCTGTCTCAGAGTGGGGCTTGGAGCAGAGGAGAGTGACTGTGTGTGTGTGTGTGTGTGCGCGCGCACACACATGTGCACTAGTGTGCATACTCCATACCACTTCATGGTGCCTCCTTGATTGAAATGTGCCTCCCAGTGATAATGGCCTGGGAACTCACCAGTCTTCATTCATCCCCATAACCCCTCCCCTAAGAGTAAAGATCTGAGTCCTGTTCTCTGTTCTTGCTCCCCTGTCCCCTTGGCTGTGAGGAAGAAAAGGGAAGCCAGGAAGAGGTGCACAGTGATCACAGGGCCCTGGAATGTCAGAGCTGGAAGGGACTTCCCTGACCTCTAGTTTAGTTGAAAGCTTTCCAAACACTTCACTTGAAGCCCGGAACCTTAATCCTAACCAAGTTTTACCTGGACACATAGACAAAACCCAACTGCTCCTGTTCATTGGGTGGGAGCCCTGCTCACAGCCCTGTGGCCACTCCCACCTGCCGGAGGACGTGAGCTTCCTGCAAATAGAGCTTTAGAGCCTTGACAAATATAGCTTAAGCCCCACCCATCCAGTCATACAGGATGGGGACAACCCAGGAAGGTGATGGCGTCTTGGTTCTCCATTGTGGTCCCTGGGCCCACAGCATCAACATCACTTGGAGACTTGTGAGAAATATAGATTCTCAGATCCCCCCCCCAGACCTGCTGAGTCAGAAATCTGGGGGTGCCCCCAGTGATCTATGTCTCATAAATTCTCCAGTGACTGACTTATGCTCCGGTTTGAGAACCACTGAGCTGGTGCAACCCCTTTCTTTACAGATAAGCCCCTGAAACTAGAAATGTGCGCCTTACCCAAGGTCATGGCTTATGATGATGCCAGGCCAAATTGCCTGTCTGTGAGCATCTGTGGTGAGGCCTTGGATCATTTCACCCTTCCTTCCCCTTGGCTGGTGCTCAGTGATAGGCAAAGTTGGAGACCTTTTCCTTTAGGGAGGGTGAAAGGCAACCTCTGAGGGCCTGAATGCAGGAGGGGCGTGTGCCAGGGCCTGGTTGAGGGCAAAGATTCAAGGTGTAGCTGGTTACCGCTGGTGGTAAATCAGGGGAGGCTTCTTGGAAGAGGCAGATTCTGGAGAGACAAGACTTTAGGAAACAGCATGTTTGAGCACAGGCCAGTGTGGAGAGCAAGTGTGGGGTGAGGAGGAGACTCCAAGGGGGCCAAGGCCTGGAGTGTGGAGGCAAGGGTGCACGGGGTGCCATGAGTAGGAGCAGAAGCCTCAGCACTCAGCTCACTAGCCCTGCTACCAGGTCCCCAGAAGCTTGGGGACTTCTCCCACAGAATTAGGGAGCGTTTAACATCTCTAGCTAATTAGCCACTGCCTGTGACCGACAGAGAGGAGAGGCGAGCTTGGAACCAGGCAGCTTTGAAAGGCGGTACTGCTCCTTGACAAAGGCGCCTGCAGAGGTTTCAAAGACAGCTTCTGAGCGGCCTGCACGTTTCATGTTTATTAGATCCTTGCTTCCCAGGCTCCAAAGACAAACAGTGGGATTTAAGGGTTTTCTTCCCTTTTTGGAGATATTTCATTCTGAACTGAGCTTTCAACCAGGGAGGAGGCAGGGCAGCTGTGCTTCGTGGCTCCTTCAAATCCACACCCAGAGCAGAGCTCAGCCACATCTTCTTTCCAGGAGTCCCCAGAAGCTCTGTGTGTCCCCTGCCCCAGGCTACTTAAGCAGATGCCCTTGGTTGGTAGGGTGTGGGGTATTAGGGTGGGAGATGAGGCGTACAGTGCTGGACTTTAAGCTCAGTGAGGATAGGACCCTGAATTTTCATTTGTCTTCATCTTTTCATCACCAAGGTACTCAATAAACGTTGACTGAACTAGTGAGTGAATGAATGAATGAATGTGTCAATCATGTTGCTCCCAGATCCCTTTCCTGCTGTAATTCCCTCCCTTGTTTTGTGTTGCAGGGAACTACATTTCCCAGGCTTCCTTCCTTCTGGCTTCCAGATAGGTTCAGCCAATCAGAGACACTGGAAGAAGGTGGATCATGGGAGGAGGGAAAAGCTGGGCTATCTGTGGCAGGTCAGCTGTCTGTATCCTGTATCTCTCCTCTGATTCCTGCTGATGGCCTTCCTAACAGGGCCCAGCTCCCTCTGCAGGCCTGTAGTGGCTCAGCTCCTGCCCTGGGGCCTCTGTGTTCAGGCTTTTAGAACACTCCCTCCCTCTCCAGCCCCAGGAAGAGGACAGCTGCCTGCCATTGTTAACTCTTGAGTTGTCCCACCTCTTCAGTCACCTGTACAACCAAGTCCCTCATTTAATCCCTCTGTCTGAAAGCCCTGAAGTGGTTTCAATATTCTCAGTGGACTCAGTGGAGAGAATGACATCTCCCTTCAGAAACAAGACTGTGTGAAAGCCAGGTTGTGAGTGAGTTTGATCTGCCTGGGATCTGGGATCCTATTCACAGAGCTGGCTGTGATGCTCTAGCCCAGGAGACATTGCCTTTCTATTCCAGGACTGCTCATTCCCTCTGAGTTTGGCCCTGCTGCATGCTGCAAAGTAAAAAGACATGGCCCACTCACATCCATTAGGATAACTTCCAACAGAAAGAGAAAATAGTACGTGTTGGTGAGAACTTGGAGAAATTGGAACCCTCGCGCTCTCTGGGTGGGAATGTAAAATGGTGTAGCTGATGAGGAGAACAATATAGCGGTTCCTCAAAAAAGCCAACATAGGACCCCATGTGATCGAGCAATTCCACTTCTGGGTATAGATCCTGAAGAATTAAAAGCAGCAACACAGGGATACTTGCTCACTCATGTTCATAGCGGCATTATTCTCAATAGCTAAAATGTATAAGCAACTCAGGCGTCCACTGATAGGTGAGAGGATAAGGAAAATGTGATATGTAAACACCAAAGAATATCATCATCATTCAAACAGAAGGAACTTCTGACGCACGTTGCAACATGGATGAACCTTGGGATATTGTGCTAAGTGAAACAATCCCTACACAAAAAGACAACACTACATGATTCCACTTGCAGGAGGTACTGGTAGCAGTTAAAATCACAGAGACAGAAAGTAGCATGGTAGTTACCAGGGGCTGGGAGAAGGGAAACAGTTATTGTTTAATGAGCACAGAATTTCAATTTTGCAAGATGAAAAGAATTATAGAAATGGATGGTAGTAATGGTTGCACGACATTATGTATTTAATACCACTGAGCTGTGCACTCAATAATGGTTAAGATGATAAGTTTTATGTTATGTGTATTTTGTGCTATATTGTGTATACGAAAATTAAAAAAAAAATTTAAAACCCAAACAATCTAAGATGCTCTGGGTGGGAATTCTCTGGGTGGGAATGTAAAATGGTGCAGCAAGATAAAGACACAGCAAGATGCAAAGAGGAAAAAAATCATATGCTGCCTGCCAGACCCTGTGCAGTCCTTTTAGTCCTCGTCTCCGAGGACGCTCACAATGGCACTGTTGGCTAGATCATCTTATCCTCATTTTACAGAGGAGGATACGTTGACTGTAAGAGCTTAAGTGACCTTTTTCCTCTCTCACAGCGAAATGGCTGCTATGTTCTGTCCATTCCCTCTCACTCTTCTTCTCTGTTCGCAGACCTTCCTGTCCTTACTGTTCCCACTTGTTTGAAATGCTCAGACCTTCTTCAGTCTCCTAATGCGCCTGCCTGTCCCAGGCTCACCTTCTTCCAGCCATCCTCCATGCCCCTGCCAGGGCCATTTTCTAAAACGCAAATTGAACTGCATACTTCTTTGCTTAAAGCCTTGCAATAACTCTGGTCACTTAAGGAATAAGGTCCACTCTTCCTGGAGTGGCAGCAAGGCTCTCTGGGAAGTGGTCCCAACACCCCCCCGCCCCCCGTCTCCAGTGGTGTTTCTTTGTCTTCTTCTCCCTCCCCCACCTCAATAATCCAGCCTTAGGAAGCCACAGGGTCTCTCCTACAGAGCTGTGGACCAAGCCTTTTTGCCTTTCCAAGTGCCCTCCCCTTGCAAGTGGTAACCCTCCCTACTCCCTAGGACACTCTCTGGAGGTTTGGTGTCAGCATCTCCCTCCTCAGGACAGACTGCCCAGCTCTCCTGGTTGGGGTTGGACCCCTTTGCCAGGCTCTCACGTCCTCTCTGTCTTGTTTTATTGCATTCGTCACACCTATGACAACCAACCCGTCCACCTCTATTTCCCCTCTTAAAACTGCAGGCTCCTTGACAGAAGAAATGATGCTTCGCTCATTGATTTATTTCAAAATATCTATTGAGCACCAACTTGATGCCAGGCACTTGCCAGACCCTGGGCTACTTGGATGGTGCCACGGAGTGTATGGTCTGGTGTGGAGTAACCAATTACACCATTAATAATAAAGACAAACACATAATTATAAACTATGAAGGAACAGTAAAGGCAAGATACCCTTGCTGTCTGGTTCTAGTAGGTATGGAATACATTCTGCATTTCAGCCCCTGTCCTGTCCCCAGCACCAGTGGCCCTAACAGCTCAGTGCATTTATACCACTGCCCCCCACTGGTCTGCAAATTCCCTGTAGGAGGACTTGATTGGTTGCAATGAAAGAGCATCCTTGTGTGAATGAGGATGGGGCTTGCTATCTGGAGGAGGCCAGGCCATTGGACAGCAGGCCCAGGCTCTGGATGGGGCTGCCCTTCCTCTCTGAACACTCTCCCCTGTGCCATAGAAAAGAGGAAAAGGGGAGTCCTTCCAAATCTGTTACTCACCAGCTGCCTGACCTTGAGCAAGTCACGGAGCCCCTCTGAGCCTCCATCTCCTCATTGGTCAAATGGAGCACTTACAGCCTAAGTTCACTATGAGGAGATTTAAGTTAATACACAGAAAGCATCTGAGCGATGCCTGGCATGGAGTATATGCTCTATAAATCTGGGCCATTGTCGTTATTTTTGTGGCAGGTTCCCAGCAAGGGCTGCCGTCCTGTGCGTGCACCACGGGCGTGCGGGCTCTCACACCCGGCCCAGCTCCCTCTGGCCCCGCACGCGACTGGAGTTCCATCTTTTCCTCTTGCTAAGAAGCTGTGGGTAACTGGGGCTTAATTAAGCACGCTTGACTGGGGTGTGATTAGCGGCTGCTGTGTGAGTCAGCAGAGAGGGCCAGGGTGGGAGGACGGGATGGAGCGGGAACGAACAGAAGGCTGTGGGTACCAGGGCTGTATGTCTAGGCTCAACTAGCCTGCTTTGTTTGACATTGAGGGGACAGGGTAAACATCCCTCAGTTGCTCTGGTCCTCTGATCGTTCTCCACCTCAGTTAATGCTTAGAGTCGTGGCTATGTGGCTCCTGTCACCCACCCAGTCACTCAGCGATTCTGTGGCTTCTATCCCATGCCAGGCATTGTCGTAGCTGCTGGGGGTGGTGTTGTGACATGCCTCATGTAACATACAGACTGAGGGCAGTCTGTATGAGATTAAAATTCACTGTGACATCTGCCGCTGTGTTGGGGGCGCACAGGACACCCCAGAGAAAGCTCCCCTTTCCTGCCTCTGAGTGTCCTGTCCTGCATGGCCTCCCACCATGCACTGAGGTGACCGTCTCCACACCTGCCTCCCTCCCCACCACACCACGGGCAGCCTAAGGGCAAGGACCATGTGACATCTACCTCTGGGTCCTGATGCACGATTAGAAAAGACTAGCTGCAAAATATTGTTTAGTTGGTTGAATGAACTTCAGCTCAAGAAGAAGCTGGCTACCTGATCCCCTAGAAAAGAAGCTGGCACATGATAGATAGATAGCCTGTGGGCCAAATCCACCTGTAGCTGGCCTATTTAATATGGCCTTCAAGCTAAGAATGGTTTCTATATGTAAGATAAGTTTTTAATTAACACATAATGACTGCACATATTTATTTGGTATGATATGATGTTTCCGTACATGTATTCATTGTGAGCTTATCCATTTTTAAAGGGTTGGGCTGTTAAGATCAAAGAACAAAAGCATGTCAAGGGGACATATATGTGACTCACAAAGCTTACAATATTAACTTTCTGGCTTTTTGTAGAAAAGATCTGCCCACCTCTGTTCTAGAAAGCTGTGGGCACAGCTTTCTAGAAAAACTCTATAAAGTTTCCTTGTCTGTGAAATATGAGGCCTGACTTGGAGGCCACAATGTTGTCAAGTGATCCAGTTCTGTATTCCACAGTTCTTGGCTGTGTTCTTGAGGGTCCCTGTTGCACTTTCTGCCCAAATCCTGCAGGTAGCAGGTGCTCAGGAGATGCAGACTGCTAATGACAGGGTGTGGTCACTATCCCATCCCCAGACCTCCCAGGTTGGACAGATTTACAGAACTCATGTCAAACAGAGTCCAGTTCAGGCTCATGGCCTGTATCTGGAGACTCCATTCCTTCCCAGGCCAGACTCCCTCCTTTGGTGCTGAGAACCAAGTTGTTAGACACACTCTCCTTGGTGGTCATTTGTTGGGTGAGACACCTGTAGGGCAAAGTGAAGAATTTCAAGGGTATAAAATGAAAGAGAAATTAGAGCTTGCTCTGAGCTTATGCAAGTAATTAAAAACTCTCTGAGCCTGTTTCCTCACCTGAAAAGTGGAGAAAATAATTCAGCACTCACTTCCTAGGGTTTAGTGAGAATTAAAGGAGGTAATTAAAGGGGAGGGGCTTAGGAAATTCTACAGCACTGTACAAATGCTAGGATCTGTTGTTACTGTTATTATTGGACAAATTATGGTGCTCTGCTTGGCTACTTATTTCCACTTGATACAATTTAGCTCATAAGGTGGTTCTGATAGGTGGTCTGGTTCTTGAAGGTCAAGGTAGAGTCTAAAACTGCCCATCAGTGTACAAGCTGAGTAGGCTCAGTGGTGGGGACGTTTGGGGCCTAAGGATCCCCCGTGCCTAATCTCAGCCTGCTCCTTAGGTTGCAAGGGCTGAGAAAGGCTTTTAGGAGGGTACACCCCCTGTGTCTCAATCCCCAAACATTCATGAGCATAAAACCAGACTCAGGAGGCAGTCTCACCATAACCTCTGTAAACTGGGAGGAGAGTCTGATTTTGCTGCCTAATCTTGCTGCCCCCCCCTTCCCTGTGCATCTAGCTTCATCTCTCTGTAACCTTGATTGATCTTTGTTTAGCATTTTATTTTTCAATGAGCTCTCTCATATATCATCCTCTTTGTTTTCTACAAGAACCCCATGTGGTAGGACTATTATCCATCTGTCCATTATATAGATGAAGATACTGATGTTCAGAGAAGTGTCAGAGGTTACTCAAAGGGATTATCCCAACTAGGACAAGATCTGGTCTCCTTCCCTCCAGGGTTCTCCAGGGTATGACATCAACTGTCTTTCTTTACCTGCTTAGGTTTTCCCTATGAATCTGCCTTCTTCTTGCCCTTGTGGCTCATAGGCCTGGGAGAAACCCCTTCTCCCCACCTGTGCTGCTATAGATAGATGCTGGCTCCTGCAATCTAGACCCACTGTGACAACCGTGAGGCTTCAGGACTTTCCCTTGCCTGGTCCTGACCTCCAGGGTCCTGGGATGGAGAGGCATGTGGAAGGCACATGCCAGGGGCATCAGGGAGAAGATGTCAGAGTTGGTTATCATGACATGGAATATTCATGCTGCCAGGGGACCTGGGTGTCACACTACATTAATTTGGTACTTTGGGCCTCCTCCCTCCAGCCAAGAGATCTGCTGCCTGGCCACCTCTCTCTTCCTCCTACTTGACACCATACTCAGCGGCATTCCTGACCCCTGGGGATGCAGTCAGGGCCTCTTCATAGTGTTGGACTGGCGGTGGGAAGTCGTGACCCCTTAACAGTACCATCTGGGTTTCCAGGGGTCAGCCTCCTATTTCATGGTTGGTGGTGAAAGGCCAGGGTTCTAGGACCAATCCATTCCCCGCCATGGGCTCAGCTTCCAGGCGCTGGCCCAGATGTGGAGCTAGACCACAATGCGGAAGAGCTTCTGGCCTTGTCTTCCCCCAAAAGAAGACCCTCTTGGGCCTGCAGGAACCTGGCAGCCTCTCCCCACCGCAGCAGCCGCTCTGCCTCACTCATCTTCAGCTGTATCTCTGCAGCTCCCTGCTGTTTCCTCCATAAGCAATATTAGGTTGGAGGTGGTAGGGTGGGCAGCTGAGGGAGAGCAGAAAGGACCCATGCCACATTCCTAGGGGAAGGAAAGGGTGTCTTGGGGGGCACGTCACTCTGTGTGGTGCTCAGCATGAGGAATGATGGGGCAGCCAGAGGTCATGAGATAGGGACATGCTGCTGGGTAGAAGTGCTGCCTGCGCTCCCCATCCTCATGAGGGTCTGGCCCAAGCCCTCCTTCCCAGCTCTGGGACTCCAGATGCCATTATTGCTCATTAAGATGCCAGACCTCCCAGAGCCCTATCCACCTCCAGCCTTACCCCCTTTCCCCACAGCGTCTGTCATGCTGCTGACACTCAAAACTGCTGTCCAGGTTCCCTCCTGGCTCTGAGTCCTTCACTACCTCTCCATCACTAACATTTGAGTATGGCACCCATGGTCCCTCAGGAACCATGTTCCAGCCCCTACCATCCTCTGTGTCTCCCCCTTTCCAGTGGAGGCTGGAGCTCTGGTTGTGGACCTAGGCAGCTCTGGACACAGGGTCTTGGCATGTGCTGATCCCACTCCTGGCATTTACTATGACCTTCTTCAGCACCTACAAAGAGTTTCTGTAGGTGCTGTAGGGCAGCCTCCCCTCCCTGGGCCCTGTTCTCACTGAGCTGGCCTCACAGTTGGGCACAGGTTTTCATTTTCACAATCATCTGCAATGGCTTGCCTGTGATGTTTCTCCCTGACTCCGGACAGTCAGCCACTGAGCGTTGAGATGATGTCTCCATCATTTCCGTACTCAGTGGCAGCTCCGCACTTGGCCTACATTGCTGATATTTAATATGTTCGTAAAAATACTTGAGTTCACTAATCAAGGACTGGGGCCATTGGAGAGGTGCTCCAGGAGTTCTTCCTGTTCCCTTTCCTCCCTGCAATGCTCCCACCCCACCGTGTGGGATAGGGAAGACATGTTTCAGAGCCCACAACACGGGGTGCCTATGAAGGGTCTTAGAAACCAGCTACTGGCCTCCCAGGAAAAGAGTGGAATCTCTAAAGAGCTACTAGTGTCCCCCTAGTCCTGCCCCATTACATGCTGACATCCTATGGGCAGTGCTCTACCAAGTTTCTGGCATTTAAAGCCAGATCCAGCCTCAGAGCCTGCTCACTAAGCCCAACCGAGGAACTGCATGACATCATCAGGCTTGGCCAGCTCCAAACTAGGTCAGGGCCTGCTGGCAGGAGGCGGCTGACGCCAACTGCCCAGCACACTGGCCACGTGGCTGCAGCTTCTGGACATTGTAGTGGGTGGAGTGGCAGGGTAGGGCGGGCAGGGGTGGAGGAAAAGCTCTGATGCCAAGACCAAGGCAGCTTGAGATGCCTCCTTGCCCTGCTCTCATGAATTCATGAGCTCAGAAAATAGCTGTTCTTTCACTCTTTTTTTTTTCTTTTTTGGTAGCAGGGATCGAACCCTGAGGTGCTTTACCACTGAGCCACATCCACAGCCCTTTTTATTTTTTATTCTGACACAGGGTCTTGCTAAGTTGCTGAGGCTGGCTTTGAACTTGCATTCCTCTTGCCTCAGCCTCCCAAGTTGCTGGAATTACAGGTATGACCCTCCTCGTCTGGCTATTTATTTCACTTCTTTATTCAATGAATATTGGGTACTTGTCTTTTGTCAGGAACTGTACTTAGTACTGGAGTAGAAAGAAGAGATCTTTGTCCAGGAAGGGGGGACAGATACAACCAACCACAGTATGACAAGCCAGAGTGACTCCAGGGAATGTGCTGATGCTCTGGGCTACCTAGGGGAGGGGACAATTGAGAGGGTCTGTGGAGGGTCGGAGAGCCTCTGCTTGCCAGCTGCTTGCTGCCCTTGAAGCCCCTTTCCTCCCACCCACACCCTACCCAGTATGTGCTCAAGACCTTCCCTCCAAATCAGACTCCAAAGGCACCTCCGCACCACTCCTCACCTGGTGACTGCAGCAGCCTTTCAGTAGGGCCTACTTCTGCTCTTATTCATTTGCGATCTATTCTCCATATGACAGTGAAAAGAATCTTGTTTTCAATATACACTGTGTTCTTAAATAGGTAAGAAATAGAATGATTAGTACAAAACAGAATGATTGAAAACAGTTGGGAATCAGATCACATCACTCCTTTTTTAGGATTTACCCAGTGAATCCTCATCCACTTGGAATAAAATACAACCCTCTGCCTGATCTACAAAGCCTGAGCCGGGTCGACCTGCCTCTATGACCCTATTCTGTACCACGTGGCCCTTCTTGGAAGTGAACTGGTCTTTTTCTTAAACGGGCCAGTCTCCTTCCGACCTTGTGAAGTTAACATAGGCTGTTCCCTCTGCCTAGAATGCTGTGCCCCAGACTTCTTCTGGGCTGTTCTTTCTTGTCAATCAGAGATCAGCTTAATGTCATCTCCTTGGAGAGGGATTTCCCGATGACTAATCTAGAATAGCCAGGAGATACTCTCTATTCTATCATTGTATTTAAAAAGAAACAACGGTTTTATTGAGGTATAACTGACATATAATACATTACACATATTTAACATGCTCAAACAGATCCATTTTGACACTTACACAACCTGGGAAACCATCGCCACAATCAAGATAGTGTAGGAAGCCATCACCTCCAGAATTTTCCTCGTGCACTTGAGTAATTTTTCCCTCTTTTCCCTTCCCTCTTCAATCCCTGCAGACTCTGATCTGCTTTCTGTCATTATAGATTAATTTGCATTTTATGGAATTTCATCACATAAATGGAATTATATAAGGTACAATGTTTTTTTGGAGGATCTGGCTTTTCTTACTCAACACAGTTATTTAGAGATTTACCCATGTTGCACATATCAATAATTAATTCTTTTATATTCCTGAGAAGCATTCCACTGAATGAATGGACATACTACCATTCATTACCCCATTCACCTGTTGATTGACATTTGGTCTGTTTCCAAGTGCTGGCTATTGTAAACAAAGCTGCATGAACAATTGTGTACAAGTTTTTTCTTTTTGGTAAATACTCAGCATGAAAAAGGATGGACCATACTTAATTTTTAAAGAGACGGCCCAGACTCTTCCAAAGTGGTTGTATTATTTTTCCAAAGTGGTTGTATTAGTTTTTATTCCCTCTAGCATCCTTTTATGTATGTAGGAGAATTCCAATTCTTTCACATCCTCCACCAAAATTGGTACAGTCAGTCTTTTATTTTTAGCCTTCTAATAACTGTGTAGTGGTTTTTTCATTGTGATTTTAATTTGTATTTCCCTTAGTGACTAATCATGTTAAGGATCTGTTCATGTATTTCTTTTCCATGTGTGTATCTTCTCTGAAGAACTGCTCAAATGTTTTGTGAGTGGTAGGATTTACTTTGTATATTTTGCATACAAGATGTTTATTAGATATGTGATTTACAAATGTTTTCTCCCAGTCTTTGGTGGGTCTTTTCATTATCTTGACAATGTTTTTCAAAGAATAGAAGTTCTTAATTTTATTGACATCTAATTTATCAGTTTCTTCTTTAATGGTTTGTTTTTGGTGTTCTAAAAAATCTTTGCTTAACCCATTGGTTGTGAAGATTTTTTCCTGTCCTCTTGCAGAAATCATATAATTTTAGATTTTACATTTAGGCTTAGGATATATTTCTACTTAACCTTTGCATTTTGCATTATTTTACAAAATGATTTTGTGCTTTGCGTATATGTTGTGCAGTATGGGTAGAATTTCTTTTCTTTTTTTTCCTTCATCCTTTGTAAAACAGCAGTTAACTATACACGCAGGCCTATGTCTAGACTTTCTATTCTGTTCCATGGATCTATTCATCTGTTTTGATGCCAATATCACCACACTGAAGTTACTGTAGCTTTATAATAAGTCTTGATGTCAGGTAATGTGATTCTTCTGACTTTCTTCTTTTTCAGAGTTGTTTTGGCTCTTCTGGGTCTTTTGTATTTCCATATGAATTTTAGAATTAGCATGTCAATTCCAATAAAAAAAAGACTGCTGGGATTTTGACTGGGATTGCATTGAGCTGACAGATCAATTTGGATAGAATTGATGATGTCCTAACAGTGTTGAGTCTTTGGATCCATTGACACAATATATCTCTGTATATATTTAGGTTTTCTTTAATTTTTCTCGGCAATATTTTGTAATTTTTAGTGCACTTGTCTTACATAACTTTGGTTAGATTTATCCCTAAGTAATTCATATCTTATAGTATTGTAAAATATATTATTTTTAAAGCTTTAGTTTCCAGTTGATTGATGATGAAATACTTTTGATTTTCATATACTGAGCTTGTATCATGCAACCTTGCTGACTCACTTATTAGTTTTTATAGATTCTATTGGATTTTCTACACAGATGATCCTGTCATCTCTGAATAAATCTAATTTTACTTCTTTCTTTCCAATCTGGATTCCTCTTCTTTTTTCCCTTGGCTGTCTGCTCTAGTACCATGTTGAGCAGGGGTGATGAGAGTAGATATCCTTGCCTTGTTTCTGATCATAGGGGGAAAGCAAATCAGTATTTCACCACTAAATATAATGATAATTATATTTTGTAATAGATGCATTTATCAGTTTGAGGAAATTAGATTTTATTTCTAGTTTGTTAAGAGTTTTTTTTTTTTTTAATCAGAAACACAGGTTGGATTTTGCCAAATGCTTTTTCTGCATCTATTGACATGATCATATGTTTTTTTCTGTTGTAGTCTATTAAAGATAAATTGCATTGAATGACTTTTGAGTGTTAAATTAGCCCTGTATTCCTAGGATACCCCCACTTGGTTGTGATATATTATCCTTTTAGTATATTGTTGGGTTTAATTTGATGCAATTTGGTTAACAATTTTTGCAGTTGTGGTTATAAGTGATATCAGTTCATACTTTTTGTTTTTTTAAATGTCTTCGTGTGGTTTTGGTATCCAAGTAACACTATTGGCTTCATGAGTTTTGCAGTAGTCCTTCCTTTTCAATTTTCTGGAAGAGGTTGCATAGATTTGGTAACATTTCTTTCTCAAATGTTTGTTAGAATTCACCAGTGAGGCCATTTAGGTCTGAATTTTTTTTTTTTTTTTTTTTTTTTTTTTTTTTTTTTTTTTTTTGGTGAAATGATTTGAAACCACAATTTCAGTTTCTTTAGTAGATACAGGAGAATTTGGACAGTCTATTTCTTCTCGAGTGCACTTCAGTAATTCTCCATCGCTATATTTTTAATTGTTTGCACAGCCCTGTGCAATATCCGGATACATTCTTATTTCCTTAATTACTTATTTTTTTAAATGTTTCTCCCTGACAAGACTGACCTTCAGAAGTCAGAGACTGGCATGTTCATTTTGGTATCTGGTACAGAATATGAGCTCAACTAATAATTGTGGAATTGTTAGTTGATATTTTAATATTTACAAGAATATATTATGACATGGAGAATCCCATTTTATACCTGTGAAAACTGAGGCTTAGAGAAGTTAAGTAAATTGACCGGTATTGCATAACATAACAAGTGGATCAAACACAATAACTTGCTCCTGCATGGAAATATTTACCCAGTAGCAAAGTAAAAGAGTAATACTGCACAGAAACTAGACAGAGGTCTCAAACTTTAGCATGCATAAGACTCACTTGGAAAACTTAGGAGAGATGCCAGGAACTGCATCCCTCACAAACTTCCCAGCAAATTTTGATGTGCCTCTTTGAGAGACTATGCTGGATTGTGGCCAGCTGTGCAAAAGTCCAGGGGAAGGAGGAAGTCTACTCTGTTCAGAGAAGGAAAGGATATTTGGTGTGAAGGGACCTAGAGAGGGTGGCTGTGAATTCTGAGTATTCAGGACCCAGGGCATTTGCAGATATGTGCAGACAAGCCTCCAGAGCACTAAATCAACCCCAGCAAATTTAAGTGCAGGGTCAGTTATGAACCAGTTCCTTAGCCTGTACTCCTGTGTTTCCAAAGCAGCTAGATATAGGGCCAATACCGTTTCTCTGCTTTTAATAAAAGGATAAACTGTAGGGGACTTTCAAGCTTTCCTTGGATAAGGTCCCAGAAACCTCACTGCCTCATCTAGCCCCGTTCCTTACTTCCTGTCTGGCTCCATGGGAAGGTGGGACCAGGATGTGAGGGAAGGAGGACAGGGAAAGAGAGGTCCTGGGCTGCTTGCTGGGGAAAGGCATATTTGGCAGATGTCTCACAGGGCCTTGGGCACACAGCCCTCTTGGCATATTCAGGGGACGAGTGGGTAGATGGAGCAATCTAGACCCTGCAACTATGCCACTGGGTTTGCCTGTCTTTGGAAATTCCCCTCCTCGCCCTGAGCCTGTGCAGATAAGGGAAGGGCTGGGAGGCATGCAGCAGTGACGTGAGAAAGCAGGGGCAGGCGCTGGGGCCCCGGGGTTGCAGCGTGCGTTCTACCCCCACCTCCTGGGCCTTGGTTCTGTGCAGTCCAAAGCCTCAGCTGGTTTCCTGCCCCTCTGTCCTCCAGTGTCACATTGGGTGAGCCTTCTGCTACAATAAGGCAGAAGTGGCAGACACAGGCAGTGAGGTCTGGTACCCCGTGGGGCAGGCAGAGAGGGAGGGTCGGAGGGAGAACCCAGAAGAAGGAAGGGCAGAAGACAGGCGTCTGAACTGGGTCTGAACTAGGTGCCAAGGTGCTCTGCTGTGGGTGTGGGAGTGGGGCGTCCTCCCAGAGGCAGTTGACATAACGCTCGGCTTGGCTGTCAATTGGCCTGGAAGCTGACAGAGTCATTTGCCTGCCTTCACCACATTGGCTGGGACAAATGGAAGGGCACTTGTCCCCTGGAGGGGTCCCTGCCATCCTGTGTTGGAATGGGGCTGAACAGATGTCATTGCCTTCATGTGGGAAAAGGCGACCCTCCCTGGGCAGAGTAGATGCTTGTCTTTGTGTCCTAGTCTCAGTGACAGGGGTCAGAAGGAGGGGTCTTGGTCAACTCTCGAATGGTAGAGGAGGGCAGCCTCTGTGCTTGGTGTCAGAGCGTAACACAGGCAGGTTCCCATCAGCAGATGTTATTGCTGCGTGCTGCTGTATTTGGCTGGGTGTGTGTATTACAATTTCTAGTACTGACACGTAAATGGCCACAAATGTGTCAGCTTAAAACAATATACGTGTTGTCATCCTGCATGTCTGTGGATCAGGAACCCAGCTTAGCTTAGCCAAGGTCTCTGTCCAGGGGCTCGCAAAGCTTCCCTCCCAACATTGGCTGCCCTTAGCACCTGTCTGGGTCTGGGGTCAGGCTCCTCTTTCCAGCCACACAGTGGTTGGCAGGAGTCAGACCCTTGTGATCACAGGATGGAGGTCTCTCCTCTTGCTGGCTGCCATCCAAGGGCTTCTTTTGGCTCCTAGCCCTGCTCACAGGTCCCAACCACGTGACACAGGCTCTCTCATGCAGCAGTTCACTTCCTTATAGTTGCCAGGAGAAGCTCGCTCTCTCCTGGGAGGGATCAATCCCTCTTTTAAAGGGGGCCATCAACTGTTTAAGCGAGGCCCACCCAGGATAATTTTCCTTTTAATTAACTCAAAATCAACTGATTTAAGATTGTGCTTGCCTCACTCCATCCTGTTCATGAGTCCTACCCTCACTGCAGGGAGCGGGGAAATGTAGGCATATTTACAAGGAGGCAGGGATCTTGGGGGCTGTCCTAGAATTCTGCTAGCATGAAATTGAACTTCATTCATTGAGCAAGAGAGGGTTTGGATTTTTAAAGATGAGAAGAATGGTAGATGCTCGCTCCGTGTTAGCAGAACAAAGGAGTTGTAAAAATCCCACCTGCAATTCTGTTCTGTGCTGCTCTCCCCTTTCTTGCTTATAATGAAAACAGTTGATAATTCGGAATTTTTACTATAAACAGTGACTGTTGCATGGATAGGAACCAAAAAGAGCATTTGCTGTATGTGCTCATTTCTTACAGGGAATTGGTGGGAATCAGCTCAGCCAATGACTGCTGCTGTTGGCCATCTGCTGGGACATGCAAATAGCTTATAGAATCACAGAACCACAGACTGCTGGAGCCAGAAGGGCTTTGGGGATCTTGTAATCCAACCCAGTCATGGCACAGATGATGGAGCCGAAGCCCAGAGAGGGGATGTCAGTTGTGCAGTGTCACACAGCCGGTGGGTAGCAAGGTTTACTGGGAACCAATCAAGGGCACTCATTCAGCCTGCAGGTCTCAGGGGAGAATGGAGACAGGGAGATGGGTCCTAGGCTGTCTCATGTCCTTCCTATGACAACAGGTCAGCCTCATTACATAGTCCCTGTCCCTCCAATGGGACTGGCTTCACAGAGTTCTTAGTGTGTAAAATATTAAGCAGCAGGTGCCTTCCTTCTGCTTGGCCAGGGGGAGCAGGCAGAGGGGGCTGCAGCCTGACCACAGATGGGGTGGCAGCAGGAGGAGGGGCTCAGCAATCTGCAGAATGGAAGTGCTTGTGCATGTGTGCGTGTGCATGCGTTTGTGTATCAAACTGAGATTAAGCCCCTAAAGCAAGACCTAACCTTGCCTCCTCCTCCCCCATGCAATCACATCCTGCCTGTGACTATGTCATCTCCATCCCTCCAGCAGCTTTATCAGTATCACAGATGCTGATTCGTAAGATGCAGGTTGCCAAGGAAGGTGATTAATGATGGCAGCTGTGGTCCCTCTTACTCTCCCAGCCTCCCTGACCTTGTTCTGCCCCCACCTCTTCCCGGTTCCCCTGTCCCCACCATTCCCCAAGGAAATTGATAAACATTCAAGTGTGAGGGGGGATGGAAGGGGATCTTCCTCGTGGAGAGCTGCTGTGGGCCAGGCCCTGTGCCAGGCTCTTTTATTTCTTCTGATTTAACAACGCACATAGACATGCTGCCAGATGTAGTGGGATGCAGAGGGGACTGTGTTCTTCCCATGTCCCCATAGCAGACAGTGCCAGGCAGGTTTTCTGCAGCTATGTCGGTCCATCATTGGGCACATATGCCACTCCTATGGCTTCTGGTGTGCATGTTGTCAGCGGCTAGGCTCTCCTGGGTACAGCCATGTCACCCTGGGGCCTTCGGTGTGGAGGCTGTCAGGGACCTTTGCAGTCATTCACTTTACTATGAGAGTGTAATAGAGGCCCAGAGGAAATATGACTTGCTCAAGTTCACAAAAGCCAGCTTCTCCTAGAGGCGGTTCTCGTATCCAGCTTCCATTTTGCTGGCTGCACTTTTATTCTTCTCTGGGAGCAGGGATGTGATTGCTGAGTCTGAGCTGTAGGGAAA
>PVHX01003741.1:0-137855 GCA_004024805.1 Geosciurus inauris | reverse complement strand
GCTATAATTTGTGAGGTAAGACTGGTGATTTTATGGCAGGAGCTCCAGGGAAGATGTGACCATAATAAAGGTCCATCACATTGCCAAAGGACACCTAAGGGTAATTTCAAGGTGGAAAGTAGTATGGCTGACAGAGGAACAGCAGGGTCACAGGCAGAGGAAGTAAGGTAGGGAGGAGGAGGAGTAACTGCACCGGGAGCTGAAGGCAGGGTAGGGTAAATACAAGGAGTGTCAGAGGCAGGGAAATTTCCATGAAGAGGGTGCTCACAGGAAGTCGAAGACAAAGGATCAAGGCTATGTGATTGATGTTGTGGGGGTGCTTTAAGGGTTGCCTCATTGAGGACTGAGGAGAGGAGATTTCCTATGGTGAAGGAGTGGAGACAAGAAACTTTAAAGTGAAAGTAATAGTAATGATAGCAGGAGGAAAAGCTAGAGAAAAATCGAAAGCAAAGAGGACAGAAAAAAAAAACTGAGGATTATGAGAAGAAAGTAAGTTTGGGGTCTCATGAGACATAAAAAACACAGAAATGTTTAGGATCAGGGTATGTTGCGCTTTGTGAGGGACTTCTGTGGTTTTTTAGGCCACAGCCGTATGCTCACACAGTGTCTCGGAGGACCATACGCCACAGGCGTTATGGCAATTCCAGTCACAGGGCTGATCAGACCCTTATGTGTGACTGCCGGACGAACCAGGGAGTGGAGGTATGTTCCCTGACCTAACCTTTTTGCATAAAGACAAACAGACACAGAGGACCACAAAAAGGCTGATGTTACCCTCACCAGCAAGACAAGACAGGGGACCGCCACGAAATCACTTTCCGAGTTTCACTTTCTGAGTTTCCGAGTCCGAGGGGTCCAGCAGGCCACTAAAGCACGTTGGCGCCAGATGTCGTTTATGTCGTGCCTCGCGTGGGTTCGCTCGACGAGTTGGGGTCCCGCAGGACGAGGGGACCGAGGAATAGGGTCCCACGGGACGAGCTCTGGGGTCCCGGAGGACGAAGGACAATGGGGTCCCACGGGACGAGGTCTGGGGTCCCGAAGGATGAGGTCTGGGGTCCTGGAGGACGAGGTCTGGGGTTCCAAAGGATGAGGTCTGGGGTCCCGAAGGACAAGGTCTGGGGTCCCGAAGGACGAAGGACAATGGGGTCCCACGGGACGAGGTCTGGGGTCCCAAAGGACGAGGTCTGGGGTCCCGGAGGACGAGGTCTGGGGTCCCACGGGACTGGGACGAGGGTTTATGGGGTGGATGGTCACGGAGTCACTCACCCAGACCCCAGGGGTAGGTAAAACTGCTCTGCCCCCGGAGCGAGAAGCAGACCCGTTTATTTCAGTTAGTGCAACAGTTTATATAGGGTCCTCGGACCAATCATGGCCCTGAGGTTAGGTTACAGCCAATAGGGTATTGATCCATGTCAGGCGCACAGCCAATCAGCGTGGGATGAGAAAAGGAGAGCCACTGAAGGCAGCCAATCAGCATGGGGTAAAGAGGAGGGGAAACATTCAAAGTAACCAATCAGCATGGGGCAAAGGGGAGGGGAGGCATTGAAGGCATGGAGAGAGCTCCTATACCCCAAAGGTCCAAGTATTAAAGGCTGAGCCCCCAGATTGATGTCATTGGGAGGTTGTGGAACTTTAGGAAGTGGGGCCTAGTAGGAAGAAGTCAGGTCATTGGCTGCATGCCCTCGAAAGGGATTTTATGACTTTGGTCTCTTGCTCTTCCTTTTTTGCTTTGCCACTGTGAGGTGAAAAGGTTTGTTCAATTATGTGCTCCTGCCATGATATGGTGCCCCCTCAGCAGAGGCCTCAAAGCAATGGGTTCAACAGACCATGACCTGAAGCCTCTAAAACTGTGAGCCCAAATAAGCCTTTCCTCTTTTTTTTTCTTCTGTCTTTAAAACAAATGTTTTTGATGGTCTTTCTTCTTTATAAGCTGGTTTATCTCGGGTACTGGTTACAGTAATGGATAGAGAAAGCAATCAACTTGGGCAAAGATGTAGAAAATAGGTTTATTAAAAGTCAGATCAATTACCCAAAATATCTAAGAGTAAAACAGATACTAATGAGTATAAATTTAATTTTAAAAATCTCAATGTATAACACAGAAAGAGGATGAGATAACCTGGTTATAATACAAATAAAGATTTGAGATTTTAGCTGACTCTAAGGTACTAGTTTCCTAGGGCTGCTATAACAAATTACTATAAAATGAGTGATTTAAACCAACAGAAGTATATTATCTCATATTTCTGGAAGCTAGAAGCCCGTATCAAGGTATTATCAAGGCCATGGGTCCTCTGGAGGCTCCAGGGGAGAATCCTCCTTGCCTCTTTCAGTTTCTGGTGGTGGCTGTCAGTACTTGGTTTTCCTTGGTTTGTGGCAACATAATTCCCATCTCTGCCTCTATCTTCAGGTGGCCATCTTTCCTGTGTCTTTTATGTTTCTGTACCTAAATTTCTGTCTCGTTATAAGAACACCAATCACTATAGGGTGTGGGAAGCCACCTGTGAAATGTGCGTGGACCAGATCGGCATTGAAGCCATTGAGTGGGAAGATCTGGTATCTGGGAACTCACAGCCACATTCCTGCTGATGAGATGGCCCCATACATGTGAACTCCCACCTAGCTCTGCCAAAAGGTCCTGTGCAATACCAGAGATGGGCGTGACCTGTTAGGATCTGAGCAGCCTACCTGCCCCCAACTCTATCCTGTTTTTGCAAAGAACTTTCTATCAAATCCTTTTGATCTGAGCCGATATAAGTAAACCAGGTGCGGGCTCCATTCTTTGTTAGAAGCTGCATCTGTCTGGTCAGCTTGGCCCCTTGCTGTCTCTGCTCTGAAAATTTATTTCTATGTCCTGTGGTTATTTCATAGTACTATTTTCTTAGCTTATATTTCTCAGCCAGCCCATCCCTCTGAAGCGGAACCCTTTCCCTTGCCCACGCAGGATGTGTGCAGGAAAAGGGCTTACCCTAAATGTGACCTCATTTTAACTTGATTACAATGGCAAAGACCCTATTTCCAAATAAGATCACAGTCACAAGTGCTGGGGGTTAGGACTTGAATAGAATTTCTAGGAGACACAGCTCAACCTATTATACCCAGAATGGTCAACAGCATGGTGAGGTGCTGCTAAAAGGTCTGCATTAGAGTGGTGAGGCTGTGTCATGACAGATAATCCCAGAGGAGGGTGGGCATCTTGATCCTCCTCGGCCAGCACAGCTAGCAGACTCTCAGTAATGCTGGGCTCTTTCTGCTTCCCTGGGCTTCTGTGACACTGCAGTCTCATTGCTCCTTTTATCTCTCTGGCTGTTCCTCTTTGGCCTCCATTGCTGACACCTCTTCCTGAACTCAAGCATTAAGTGATCCTATTCCTTGGTAGTTTAAGCCTTCTCTTCTCATTCTACTTATTTTTTTCTGAGTTGATATCCTTTCCCATGGCTTCAGTTACCACTTAAGCACAAAAAACTCCAGTATCTTGTGGAGATGTCTCTTGGAATACAATTAGACATCTTGATTTAGATATTTTGAGTATCTCAACGGAATATATCCAAAATTAGGCTCCTCATCTTCCTCAATTGTTTTGAACCCCGAGTGTCCTCCCAGGTTTCCAGTTTCAACAGATGGCACCTCTGTCTGCCCATTTGTCTAAGATGTCCTTGATTTCTTTCCTTCATCTTCCACATCCAGCCAGTCATCAACTCAAATTGACTCTACATTTTAATTAGCTCAAAAATTTTTTTATGTAATTTACATTGTATTTCTACCACTGCTATCTTGATTCAGGCCACTGTCTTGATTTGTTTGTTGGAGTTGGATGTGTGTAGCAGGTTTTGAATTGGTGTCCCAGCCTCTGATCTTGTTCTCTAATCCACTTTCTACATAGCTGCCAGCATGCAAATATGGTCATGCTATCCCCCTGCTTAAAACCCTTCAATGGATTCCCATCCTCTTTAGGATATAAGTCAGCTTCTAACATGGCCTAAAAGATTGCATGGTCTGATTTCTATGATCCTCAAGCTTCATTTGGCTTTTTGCTGTTTTCTTTCTCTCTCACCTCTTCGGTTGCCTCTCTATCTTTTCATGTGCTGTTTTCTTAGGCCCGCACACTCTCCCTCTCTTGCTTCACTTAACTAACTGGTACTGATATTTCAGGTCTCAACTTAAATATTCTCTCTTTTAGGGAAGGCTTTCCCAATCCACAGTTTGGCTGTTCCTACCTGTGACTGCTACCCAGTTGCATGACTCCCGGGGGAGAGGGGAATCTGCACTGTACCGTGTGTGAATGGTCCCCTTGGAACTGTGCAGTGCTGTGATCTAGCACACCATGCTCCTTATTGTCACTGTTCAATTGTCTTTCCTCCTGGACTGCAAGATCCACATCTGCTTCTCTGCTGTAAGCCCAGCACAGAGTCAAAACTCCATCAGTATTTGTTGAATTAATAAATGAAGCTTTAAGAGAGACATGGCTAGGGGCTGGGATTGTGGCTCAGAGGTAGAGCGCTTGCCTCGCATGTGTGGAGCCCTGGGTTCGATCCTCAGCACCACATACAAAGCAAATAAAATAAAGACATTGTGTCCATCTACAACTAAAAAAAATTAAAAAAAAAAAGAAAAAAAAAAGAGAGACATGGCTAATCGGAATTCATATAAGAAACATGGAAAAAGTCTAGAAACTACACCTTTTTTTTTTTGGAATGGCTTAACTGAAAATACTTAGTTTGGATAAAGGAAGATATAGAAGAGATGCTAGCAGCTGACTTCAGTAACTATAGGATTATTATATGAATGCAGGGAATACTTTTATTTTATTTTATCCCAGAGAGATAAGTAGACATACTGAAGGCAAGTTATAAGGTAGCAAATTTGGGCCCAATAGTAAAATTAAAAGAACTTTCCAATAATGGGAGCTGTCTGGAAGTAAAACAGGTGACACAAAAAGTAATGAATTCTTTCATTGCCCATGCTGAAGTATGAGGTAGACGTCCATCTGTAAGATCACTGTGGGAGCAGTTAAACAAGAAAGCCGTTGAGGGCCTAATTCAAAATGTCTGTGATTTTATTACTATAGAGAAGTTGAACTTAAGCATCTATTCAATGACTGTGTGTGTGGCGCTTTTGGGGACATGGGGCTGCACTCAAAGGTGCACAGTCAGGATTGGCAGACAATGTCGAGCTCTTAGGGAATGATTAGAAGGTAGAACCCTGCAAAATATCACTGGGCATCTAAATGTATAACCCAGAGTGTGGTCTTGCCTTGTGGTGAAGGATTTCCTAGAAGATGACAGGTATGGACAGGACCTGGGAAAGAGCTGGAGAGAAGGGTCCACCTCAGGAGAAAGGGGGCTGATGGTAGAGTGTGTGAGAGAAACCAGGTCCATTAGCAGGTGTTTCCCACACCTTTCATTCAGTCTCAAAGCCTATACTTAGCCTTGTAGAACTGTGCTTTCCTTAGCTGAAATCAATGAGAAGATGGGGTAGGGGCTGACCTGAAAATTTCCTAAGACTCAGGAGTTGTGTCCTGTGGTGAAAGGGAATGGGCTCCTCGCTTCCTGAACTCCTTCAAATATGTGGGGTTCACTGGATGAGTCAGAAGTGACTCAGCTACTGAGAAGGAAGGCAGTAGGGGAAGCCCCCAGATTGACTGCCCCATTTTGGCAGCCCAAGAGGTCACTTATCTTGTTTTGTATATACTTTTGACTGCAAGTAACCCGAAACCCAATTAACATGACTCAATCAGAGGGAAATGATTATTGCACATATTGAAAATGTGGAGGTTGTTCTGATCTAGGATTAGCTAAATCATGGGTTTGACAAAGTCATCAAGTCCTACTCCTTTCTGTTATTTTGTTTATTGTTTTCTGCTGATTCAACCTGTTAGGCTTAGTCCCTTCATAGTCCTCAGAGGCCTTCAGTGATTTTAGGTTTCAGATGTGAACAACATTCAGAGGCAGGACTTTTCTAAATTAGTCACTGAACAGGAAAAATGGAATCAACACAAGAGAAGCCCTGCTCCCCTGAAGCACATGGACGTTTAATAGCTGAATAAAATCAAGATTCGTTATTATGAGAGACTAGGTCAATGGCAGCCAACAGCAGCTGCCACATTTCCTTCCTAGTTCTTTAGGTATGATGGAGACGAGGATATGGGTGGTGTGGCTAGTATTGCTTACCTTGCCTGAGCTGGGGTCCTAGGCAGTTTAGGCCAACTGGGCTTGTGACTGGCTCATTGGGAAGGCCTGGGAGACTCACTGGAGCAATAGGTTTTGAATTCACCGGGTTGATCTGTAAGGCAGCTCATAGTTTTTACCGTGGGTCTTGTATATTCCTGCGCCACAGCATAGTCTCTTCATCTCAGATCTGCAAATCAAGCATCATTATTCCTTCCTTCAAAACTGGAATTAAAATTAGGTAGCTTACCTAAGATCAATAGTAAGTGCTAGGAGTAAGGATTTGAAATTGGGTGAGTATATGTATAATATACGCGTGTCTCCCTCTCATGTCTAGCTCTTTCTTCCAGCTTAAGAGTTTGCATCAGTCTGGGAACAAGTGTGGGAGTGTGATTTAGATCTGTGCGTCTCCAACTACATGGCTAAGAACCAGACTTTTGAAAAATTCCACTCCATTATGGATCCACATTTTTATGAAATATAATAAGAATTAATAGGAAAGTGAAAAGAAACTAGCATGAAGAGATACAAAATGTACGTCCCATTTAAAATTAGTCAATCTAATAAACTAAAAAAAATGCTACATCAATTTACTATAAAGTGTTCTAAACATTTAATTTCTGTACTTACCTTGCCACAAATCACTAACAGTTTTTGGACCATCACTAGTCCTCAGCCTAAGTAGAGCAGTGTTGCTTTAGATAGCTTTTGGCCACTGTTCTATAACTCAGGATGTTTTATGGTTGGATGCTGCAGCTGAGATGATGGTGGGTTAGATTTTTGCACTGCTAATTTTGTAGGGACTTGTATTTTTACTAAGAGATTTATATTAGACCTGAGGAAACCATTTCTTGATGGTAATTTTTCATTCCCCTTCTATGTAGGAAAGAGATTGAACTCATTGGTGATGTGTGAGCTAGTGGAGGCTGAAGGGATAAAGAATCTGTTCACTAAAGGAAGAGGTTCCCAACTGGTTGTGTCATTGGATAATGATTCATCTTGACACAAAAATATAAGCTTCTTGAGATGAGTGACTCTAGGGTTGTGTGTGATTAATGCTTGGATATTTGTTATTTTTCTGACATAAAAGTGACTTCACTTTGGTAAGAAATTTTAAAAATATATAGATCCTTTTATTTAATGGAAATTCCAGTCATATGAGTTGACTTTCCCCAAGAAATCTAAATCTGTGTTTTAGGAAATCTAAAATGACCATTTGCTCAGGTATAAAACTCTGAAAATTTGACATAAGTGGAAATTGGAATTCACAGGTGCTACAGCATGCTCAAATCTCTTCCTTTCTCCTTGTAAGGAGCATATGCCAAGGACATGCCTGGACATGCTGGGGACTCACTGGGTTGCTGGCCATAAGGAACAGCAGCCACTGACTTGCTTAATCATGCCTGCTTGCAATTGATGGTGGTTGTAAGGGGCAACTAACCATAGGCCTACAATTGATATGGAGCTCAGCCCATGCAATCGGTAAGGGGTATAAGGGGCACTTAATAACAGGCCAACTAGTTACAATTGATAGAGAGCTCAGCCCATGCACATGCGCAAAGAAAGGCCCAGTTGCAGTTATACTATCTCACTGGACATAACCAATGGACATTGTCTTTTTACTGGGTGTAACCAATCACCAGCCAACTTGGAACTGCTTTAAAACTCCTCACCCTTCCACATTTTTGGGCTTGCTCCAAGGACATCAGTGAGACTGGCCACCTTGCTGTCCATACTGGATCAGCTCCACCATTCCCTGATGTTCAGCTGTCGGCTGAAGAGAACCACCAGACCAGGACAATGTCTGCTCTTTGGCTAAGAGAAGTCACCTGGCATCGGAGGTACTTTGGGGCTCATGGTTGCCCTAGGATTGTGTGAATTGCAGGTAGTGCTTAGTTGCCCTAGGATAGTATAACTTACCTATAATGTTTGATTAGTGCACATCAAAGGCTAGTTGGGGTGCTCCAGCACACTCAATACTTTTTTGCATTAATTAATTATATTTGATGATTGTTGTGATTGAACATACACTTGCATTAAAGACAATCCGCTTCTGAGTAATTATTAATTATGTATGCCGCTTGTGACAGTCCAACATCCTGAAAGAGCTATCTGCACTTGTCATCCTCCCTTTTGAACATCCCATTTCATGTGCAGCCCCATCCATTACTCCTTCTTGCTGCTCCTGATAAAGTCAACAATGGCTCCATTCATTACCAGACATGGCCTTCCTTATTTGATCCAGCTCATCAATCTTTCTTGAAAGAGATGCCATGATTTCTGTTTTGCTTTGTTTTGTTTTTTTCCACTACTCAGGCCACTCTTGAATGAATTCTGACTTATGAACATCTGGGCTTTCCAGGGTTTGGTCTGGGCTCTCTTCTTACTCCATACAGTTTGCCTTGGTAATTGTATCCATCTCTATGATGTCACTTACCACCTTTATACCTGCAGATTCTCCTCCAGACAAGATCTCAATATCCATCTGACCACTCTGGATATTTTTAGTCAGTCGTAGTGGCCCCTCCAACTCATCAGGACCAACATAGATTGTATTACCTTGCCCTTCAAACTTGCTTTTTCTCTACCCAAATTGTTCAGGCCAGAACTCTAGGGTTTATCTTGGCCATCACCTACTTTCCCCTAAATATTGGAACCCTCTCTCAATTCCTGTCTATTATCACCTTAGACCAGATTGCTATTTTCTCTTGTCTGGATTGGAAGCAAATAACCCAGAATGATCTCATAAGAAGGATTTATATTCTCTTTCCTGCTTACTAGTCATCCATGGCTTCCCTTTATTTTTAATGTCTAATATATTTGCCACAGACTACCATCCCTGAATGATTAGGCCCCTGCTCGTTTCTCCAATTGTTCTCTTGTGCATAATGTCCCTCACTTTCTATGATTCATCTTTTACTTCCTCAAGCAATTTAAATTCCTTCCTACCTCAGGGCCTCAGAACATGAAGGGGATGGAGAATCCAGAAGACCCTGAACAAGATATGTTGTGGATCAGTACAAAGCTCTTGGGTCAGAGACAGTCCCCCTGCTGCTTCCTCCTCCTCCTCCTGCTCCTCCTCCTCCTCCCTCCTCCCCCTCCTCTTCTTCCTCTTCATCTCCTCCCTGCCTCTTCCTCCTTCTTTGTTAGTTTTAAGTGGTCTTTATGCATCTCTCTCTGATTTTGTCACATTCTTCTTCATTTGGCCAATTTCCACTCATCCCTTATGTCCAGCTCAATGTCACTTTCTCATGGAAAGTTAGTTGATTTGTTAAAATCTCCCACTTCTCATTAATAGAAATCATAATTAGCTGGGCACAATAGTACATGCTTATACTCAGAAGGCTGAGGATTGCTTGAATATAGGAGTTGGAGGCCAACCTGGGAAACATGATGAGACCCTGTCTCAAAAAAAAAAAAAGAAAGAAATCACAATTATAATAAAGTTGGGTAGTTAACTTTGTGATATCTGTTTCCTCTACAGCTACTAGACCCATGAGGACAGGAACCACATCTCTCTTATTCAATGCTTTTCTCTCAGCACCCAATATATTACCTAAAGAATAATAAGTTCTGAATGAATAAATGTGTATCTTGGAAGAACTCAGATATGGAAGAAGTCAAGGAGAAGCCAATCTGTCTGTTTTGATTTGAGTCTCATCACTGTTCAATATGAATGCAGAGATTATTATGTAAGGATCAGATTGGCTATTTAGCATTGCTTACTAATCTAAGTTACTAATTCAGCCTTGAAAAGGCGGATATGGTGAGGTCAGATTGGGGAACTCGCATTCCCCTTATCCTAAGCAGCTTCCCTCTGCCACTTCCTTTTGCCACTTTCTTCTGCCATGATATGCTACCTCATCTTGGGCCCAGAACAATGGCATTGGCTCACAATAGACTGAACCCCTGAAACTGTGAGTCAAAATAAACTCTTGCTCCTTTAAGGTGTTCTTCGCAGGTGTTTTGGTCACAGTGATACAAAGCTGACTAATATAGAAATTGGTAAAAAGTGGGGTCATTGCTATGACTAACCTGACCATGTCATTCAGAAACCTTTGGAGCTGACTTGTGGGAGGAATCTGGAAAAGTTTGGAGATATGGGATGGAGGAACCTTAGAATTTTGTAAGCAAAGCTTAATGGATGATCCTGGTGGGAGGCTAAAAGATCAGAATACCAATTAATATATGAAATGTGCTCATGAGGTTTCAAGGGGAAATGAGGTTTCTATTGGGAATTGGTTTCTATTGGAATTGGGGGCACTCATGTTACATTCTGGCAAAGAACTTGTCTAAAATTTTTCCATGTTCTGAGACTATGTGAGGCCAAATTAAAAAAGTGATGGGTTAATTAATCTAGTGGAGGAAATTTCTAGGCAGCACAGCATTCAGTCTGTGGCATGGGTTTTGCTGGCATATTTTAGCCAAGTTTACTGTGAAAATTGGGAGCAGAAAGCAGAACTTAAGGATTTTTAAAACTTGCATTTTGACCAGAAAAGTGCATGTAAAACTGGGACCAAGAAAGTTATGGTTATTGAGAAGATTATGGCCACTAAAGAGATGCTAAATAGTCTGCACAGAGACTATTGGAAAGATGGCTTGAGGGCATCTCTGGAATTTATAAGTCCAGACCCATTGCAGGTTCAAGGACATAGAAGGAAGAATTTCTTTGAAAAGAGATCCTGGGGGCACTCTCCTTGTACAGGGAGGCCTAGGAAGTTATTGCACCAGGCTCAGCTGCCCAGACACCCAGAGGCCACTGCAGCCATGATCCCAGGGATCCCAGCTACTTCATGAACTGGTGTCATCCACGTTGTGCTAGTTCTGCAGGAATGCTGGATGTTGGAGTTAAGGGCTCATGGAGGCTTCTACTGAGATTTCAGTGGAAGGCCTGGGAGGCAGGGCAAAGTGTAGCAGGGTTAGAATCCCTGCAGGCTGCCCCTGCAGACTTCACAGCAATACATGAAGCTGTGAAGGTGAAGTCAAAGCTGGAGTATAGACCCAAGAAATTAAGAAATGCCAGTAACATGGACTGTTAGTTGAGAAAAGCTGCAGGCTACAGAGAAAGCCAGGCTAAAAGACAGCCCATGTGTGCTGCAGTTGGCATAGCTAAAGGGGAGGGGCTGCCCAAGCCCTTTGGAAAGCATGTCTTGCCACCATGTGTCCTAGATGCTGTACATAGAATTATGGGACTTGTTTTCGCAGTTGAGTTTCAGTCTTTTTTGGTTACACCCTTCTTTCTATGCCCTTATCTCCCCATTTTAGAATGGGAATGTTGACTCTGTGACACTATATATTGGATATATGTAACTTGCTTTGATTTTTACAGAGGCTCACAGCTAAGAGTTTGCCTTCAGTCTCAGATGAGACTCTGGACTTGTACTTTCAAGCAATGCTGGAATTATTGACTATGGGACTCTAAGAGATGGACTAAATGCATTTTGCATTGTGAGATGGATGTGAGCCTTTGGGGACCAGAAGTGAAATGTTATGGTTGGATATGAGGTGACCCCCAAAGCTCCAATGTTAAAGCAGCAATGTTTAGAGGTAAAATGATTGGATCATGGGGCTGTTATATTATAGCAGTCTGTTATAGCTTGAATGGAATAACTGTGTGGTAACTGTGGGAAGATGGGGTGTGGCTAGAGGAGTTGGGTCTGTGACTCCTTCCCCTTTCTTTCTCTGCTTCCTGGTTGCCATGTCCTGAAAAGCTTCCATCTGCCATGCCCTTCTGCCATGATATGCTGCCTCACCTTGGGCCCAGAGCAATGGAGTCAGCCTACCATGGAATAAACCTCTGGAATTGTAAGCCAAAATAAACATTCTCTCCTCTAAGTTGTTCTTGTTAGGTATTTTGGTCACAGCAGTGCAAAGCTAACACACCCCTCCTCTAAGTAATCCAGGAAGATTTCTTCGAACATACATGGGATTCTGGGTTGTACATTGGACAAAATATAGGCTCAGTTATACAACACCTTCATAACTTTGCAAAACATTTCCTCTCCCTTTCAAATAATGGTAAGGGAAAAAGCAGAGTAGTAAGCTGAATTCTCATTCAGATAAGCAACAATGATGGAGACTGAACATATGGACAAAGTCCAGTGTTGTAATCAAATAAAGCTTAATCTAATCTATATTCAATGCTATGTATAACTATTATTGTTCTGAATGACAATCAGGCATCTATGTTAAGCATTGGATTTACTGGATTTATGTAACTCTAGTGGCTATAATTTATACATATTGTTTTATTTCACCAAGCCAAAGCATTTCTGAGACCAACTTCAGGATATTGAAAGGAGCCACTCAAAAAATTTTATTTACTTTCTTTTTCTCCCAAGTTCAAGGATGAATCATTTTCTCTTTCTGTGCAGAAATGGTGGGTAGGAAGGCAGAAGGGTTTATAAGGAAAGATCCAGGTAAAGTGATTGGCACAAGTGCAAGGTATACCCACTATTTTTCACAATGTTAGCACTTATCTTTCCATTTAGTCCCATGTAAGCACTTTCCCAAATGCTTAAGGAATGGACCTACTTTTATTGAGTGTTTACTCTGTACCAGGAGATTTTTATGTCCTCTTGCTTTTATTTCTTATACCATCACCACCTTGGAAGGAATGATTATTTTCTACATGTTACAGAGGAGAATACTGAGGTAGGTGGCATCTCAAGGTCATCCAGATTATAGGCAAATGGCAGCCATGGGCTTAGAACCAAGGTCTATCTGCCTGGAGAGGCTGCATATAACATCCCTGTGGGATAAGAGGGAAGCTGTATTACTTTCCCTTAGGTCTTTTATTTCCTTCATGTCTTTATCCAGGGTGCCCAAGAGGCTTCTGGAAGCTTAGGGTTGTATGGCTGTTCAACCCAGGTGGGTGTCCTGGGAATGGGCCTGGCTGACTAAAGAGCTCACAGGCTGGGATGAGGGACTATAGGCTTGAGTTGAACTTGAAGGTCATCTAATTCAGTGGTTTTGAGGTGTTTCACCACAAAGAACTGCTGCCACTGATTTTGCACAGGGATCCTCTATTAAAGTTTTAAAGAAATAATTTCATTTTCTGATTTTTTTGGGAGGGGGGGCTGTGGTACTGGGGATTTAACCCAGGGTCTTGTACATACAAGGCAAGCACTCTACCAAGTGAGCTATATCCCTAGCCCTTCTGATTTTGATTAATCAGAGATATAATAGATGGCTACTAGATAGAGCTTTGATCAGCATGAGACAATCTATCTTTCCACACGAAGTATATATGACTCCATCTAGACAGAGCAAAGACCTGGGAGGAGATAAGGTGGCTGCTCTTTTTAGCAAATAAAGACTTTGCACACAGACTCCATCCCCATGCTCATCCCAACCTCATTTGTTTATTCTATGTTCAAAACACATATACTTTGACATCTGAGATTCCATCTGGTCCTTTAACCAAACCTGGTATGTTAATCAGCTTGAGCTACCATAGGAAAATGTCATAGGCTGGGTGGCTTAGCCAAAAGAACCTTATGTTTTTACAGTTCTAGAGGCTGGAAAGTTTGCCATCAAGGTACCATCAAGGTAAATTACACCCTGAAGCCTCTTTTCTTAACTGGTAGATGGTAGCTATCTCAAGGTGTGCTCATGTGACTTTTTCCTTGAGTATACTCCAGGGATGAAAAGGCAGGAAGAGGGAAAGCTCTCTGGTGTCTCTTAGAAGGGCATTAACTTCAACATGAAAGGCCCCACCCTCGTGACCTCACCCAAACCTGATCACCTCTAAAGACTACCTTCAATTACTATCACTTCGGGAATTAGGTTATTAGTATGGATTTGGTGAGGGCTAGGGGGAAAGAGACACAAATACTTAGTTCGTAGCACCTGGGAAGAAATTCTGCTCCTTTTTCAGATGAGAAACCAAAGTTCAGAGAAGTACATATACTGGGCTCAGTCTACAAGAGAGAGGACCGTAAGGTGGTGGTGTCTATGATGATAATCCAATCATACTCACTGAGGCTTCCCCATCTCTTCCCTTCCCCTCTACCAGCCCAGCAGTACAAAGCTACTTCCTCTTAATTCTTAGAAGGGTGTGGTAGTTTAAAAATTTGTGCACAAGTTCTTTGATACTCTGCCCTCCAAAAGGTGGAATCTAATTCTACTCCCCTTGAATGTGGGTTATACTTACCAACTTCTAACAAGTACAATATGGTGGAAGTGATGGTGTGAGATTTTTGATATTGGATCACAAAAGAGGCTGAACTGCCTCCTTAGTCTCTCTTGGATCATTGGCTCTGGGGAAGATACTTCCCACCATGTTCCCATACTCAAGAAGCCCTGCAGAGAGGAACCCAGGCCAGCTGTGGGTAGCCATGGGAATCTGAGCCCTTTTGCCAATAGCCATGTGAGAAGCCACCTTAAATATGATTCCTCCAGCCCCAGTCAAGCCTTCAAGTGATTGTAGCTCTGGCTTGTCATTTTCAATGCAATGTCATTAAAGATCCTGAGACAGAACTACTAGATGTTATTCTCAGATTCCTGACCTACAGAAACTGAGATAATAAGTGCTTATGATTTTAATTGGCCAATTTTTTTTGTGTTGCAATAGATAATTAACACAAAAGAATTGCTGTGTTATGTTACACTTAGTTCCTCATTCTTCATGGTGTCCATATGGCTAAGCCATGTCAATATTTCTCATGCTCCAGAACAACCAATAGGTCACAGAAGAAAAATTTAAAATATATTGAGGGGGAAAAAAAACCACACACAACATACTAATGTCTATATCTTATAAAACATATAAATTTGCCTGCAACTCTGGGACTCAAATGATCCTTCTACCTCAGCCTCCCCAGCAGCTGGGAGAATAGAAGCACACCATTATGCCTGAATATGTATCTCAATTTTCAACAGGACACAGTAGAATTATATTAGAAAAGAAGAATGTTGTAGTAATTTACATATGAAAATGATATCTAGGAGTTTAGTATAACCAGTGAGATCATGATCTACCATAATAGTTCGATGACCAAAGGTAAGTTCTATAACTTTTCTGGGTCTCATTTTCTTTTCTTTTATTGGTACTGAGGATTGAACACAGGAGTACTTGACCACTGAGCCACATCCTCAGCCCTATTTTGTGTTTTATGTAAAGACAGGGTCTCACTCAGTTATGAGTTGCTTAGTCCCTTACTGTTGCTGAGGCTGGCTTTGAACTCGCAATTCTCCTGTCTCAGCTTCCCAAAGTAGTAGGATTACAGGCTTGCGCTACCAGGCCAGGCTGGTCTTATTTTCATTATATGAAAAATGGAGATGTTAATAATTAATTACTCATAGTTTTACATGATAATGAAGAGTGATACCAAATCGTTAGCCAAGTAGCCAAGAAATAGCTTTAATTGACGTTCACATTATTAGCATCACAGTAATATACACAAACAGGTTTGGAGCAGGAAATCTAGAGCTTAGGGATCCTGCAAGGTTAGTCTATGATCAACTCATGGCTTTAAGGGCTGTATTAATAAAACAATTCAGAAAACTTAAACTTCAAACATGATCTATAGTGTGTTAGATTATTAAACCTAACAAAGCAAGCTTAACAAAACACAGGGAGAAAAATGGTGCATTTCTGAGTTTTCTGAAAAACGGTAATAATACTTCCTCTTTCAGAAAATAGCAATAATGATGGCCTATCATATGTCTGATGAATATATACCTCGTATTGTCACACTCAAGAGAAGTGCTCCAGGAATTGTAGCTGTGAACACTGATTCTGTATCTTCCCTAGATGCCTGTTCCCTTGACGGAGGTGCCAGCTTCTCCTCACGTTGGCGTGCGTGGCCTGGCAGTGAGTCCTGACTGCCTAAAATTTCCAGGCCACAGCACTCTGACTGAGTCTGCCCTCCCCCGTCACCTTCTGCTAGCCTCCATTCTTAACTCTAACCTTTCATCTCAGAATTTCAGCTTTGATGCTTCCCACTTCCTTCCTATGGTTACTTTAACCGAAGTGAGTCAGGTCTTACTGAAAAAGTGACCACAGCCAGTCAGCTCCCACCCTCTCCGACCAGAGCGGCCTGGGCAGAGCCGTAGGGCAGTCAGTGTTTACTCAGCCTCTTCTTTCCCTTCTCTCCTCCAAGTCACAGGGCTTTGAGTAGGGCTTCCCCAGCCACGTGCCTCCCCACTGTACCAGCAGACCGCAGCCAGAAGCCATTCTCATATTTGTCTGATGGCTCAGGGAGGGGCCAGGAAGAGTGACTGCTGCTGTCCTGGGGATCCTATCCAGTGGGCCCACACTCTGTTGGATCCAGCCCTGGTGCCTCTGCTTTTAGCTCAAAGAGGCTTTGGCAGGAGTTTTTCATTGTTATTACCAATAACAACCAACTTAGCCTACTGGAACCATCTCCTAGGGCCAGGAGCCAAGTTAGCACTTTCTCTTAATCCTCAGGATTTATTCTTTATTCTCACCCTCTGGGCCTGTGAAGCTTGAAGAAGCCAAAACAAAACAAAACAAAACAAAAGATTAAAACAACATTTTTGCCTATCTTTCTGATCTCAGTAATATACAGAATAATCTTTCTTAACCTTCAAAGTCAGCATAATTCTTAAGGAGTTAGGGGTACATCTTAAAGGATTGAACTATGGGAAGACCATGATGGTCTTCCTTTTGGCCTTGAAAGTGAGAATTGCTTTTTCTCCGGATCAAGTTTGGAGACTCTTTTCTCTCCTGGAGAAGTTGTTGGCTTCACTCCTTCTCTTCTGTCTCCTGGAAGTCTTGAGGGAACCATTTTAGTCAGATCAGGAATCAGAGGATACCATAACATGATTTGAATAAGATCCATTTATTTATTGAAAATTAAAATCTGCTGTGAAGACAGACAAACAATATAACATTCCCAGAGGAATTGAATTACTTGTAATTAAAACTTAGTTCTATTAGAACCAACTTTAGGTTGCTATAAATAACAAGCTGGCCACAGCTTTCAAGAATTAGATGGTTGGAGAATGAGGTCAGGGGAATCCCTCTGAGATGCTGGGAGGTTAATCATTAAAAGGGCTGCCTGGTTTCTCTTGCTAAGAGGATAAGAATCTTTGCAGCATTCCAGGAGCCCAGAGTCCAGGGACAAGAGAACCCAGAGGGAGACCATAGAAAATAGCTCAATAGCTAGAAGTGTAGTCATGCTTAGGATGGAAGCTTCCATTGGTTCCCCAAGTTACACTTTTTCCTCTTATATAACTTATAATTTATTTTAAAACACTCAAATACCATAGGGTGCCACCCTATGGAAACAGCTTAAACATAGGTGAAGATAATAAATATTGAAAGAAAATTATAATATTGGGCTTCTTCTTAAGTAGTTCACAGAGAAGCTCAGTAAATAAATAGAAATGGAAACTGAGGTATCAGTAGTAATAAATATTCTAGGAGAGAGGTGCCACAGGGTTTTCGAAGGAGCTGGTTTGGCTAGCCCAGAACCCTGAACCAGATTTGGGGGATTTCCAATTTATATCCTAGAGTCTAGTAGAGTTGCCATCCTGCATGTTTTAGTTTTTTATCTTCGTTGTCATGTAGGCTTCTATGTAGTTGATGAAGATGTCAAACTCACTCATGGCTTTGTAGATGCCTTTCTCTTGAAGCTGTACAGGGAGATAAGAAACACTTGGTTAAAACCTACTGGTGGACTAAGGAGGTGCCTCCACTTGGAAGGGCAGGAACTTCCAGCTGGATGTAGAGGCAGTTCTTGCTTTCTTATGTTGGGAGGTGAAGGGTGACCCTGGAAACCAAGGATATGCCCAGGTGCCTTGGGAAAGGGCCATGCCTTGACCCTCAGCCCCTACAGGCCAGAAAGCAGTGAGAACAGAATCTACTCTGCAAAGCAGGTTTTCAAAATGGTGCCTTTTCAACATTGTTAAAGGTTAAGTTTTCACATAGTGCTTATGCAGAATTTGATGAAAAAATATTAGAGGAAGCAGTTTCAAAGTAAGACAATAAGGGAAAGAAAACTTTTTTAATGTTTGTATTCTCCCACTAAGAGATCAAGCAGGCATTGTCTGACTGCTTTCACCTGTCAGGAGACTTGTGCCCCCTAATGTTGAAGCCCTACCCAGTGACTGTTCCTAGCCCATGAAAAGGGCACAGACCACATGGCTTCTGGGAAATAGGGTTTAAGAGGTTCTTAGGCAGTTGGAAGTGTGAAACCTCATTTGGTTTGGGAGTTAATATTCTCAGGCACCTTGGGAGGAAAGAGGGGCAGATGGAAAGTGAACTTGAACCAACTCTAGATAAGAAAGACTTCTGCTTCCTGCTCATTCTAAGTTTGGGGGAATCCAGGCTGAATCCCCAGCTGTGTCTGTGTGAGCACAGGCATGTGTCAGCTTCCTGCACGTGTGGGTTCAGCCTAGATTCCTGATGAGCTACCTTCTGTTTCCTTTGTCCTTCTCCCCAACACCTAGCTCGCTGTGTTCATAGGCTGGCTGGCCCATCCAAGCTGAAAGCTTGCAAAGACAGTCATTTAGAAACTCCCAAAGACACTTCACAGAAAACAAACAGAACCAAGGCAGCAGCTCCTTATTGGCTGAGGAGCTCACACCATTTCTCAAGTTCCCACACCCCCTCTAAGTGTGGGACAGGCCGGCTGAGCACCTGCCACCCTCTCCCCTTGAGGAGCAGGCAGAGTTCGTGTTCTGCAAACCCTGTCTGCCCCCATCCAGGCTCACCTTGCTAAATGCATCCTTCACTTGCTGTACGGCCTTGCTCTTATTTTCACAGGGAAGAAAATGATGCTACAGAAGGAAAGAGAAAGTGTTAATGACCCTGGTTCCTGTGTCCATGGCACTTGGGGACCATGATGCAGGGACGCAATTCATTCTGAAAGCCTACCTCTCCTACTCCCAGGGAGAACTGAGCCTACCTCAGTCTTACAACCTGCCACCGAAGGGATAGAGAAGAAATAACCAGGGAGATGATAGCTCTTTCTTTGGCTTGCCTGAGAATCCAGGTGATGGGCTTTCTCTCCAGAACCCCACAGTGTCTACTGTCCTTTTCCTGCCTCTTTGTCTCATCTCTCTCTTTTAATCTCAGATATTGAGGACTATTTCCAAGTGTCTGAGAAGTAGAAACATTGGTCCCCAGCTCGGAGACTTAATCCTTTGCCTAGCCCTGTCCAGCAAGTTGACACTGACTTTTTTCCAATATCAGTGAGAGAACAAAGCAAACCTTCGGCAGTAAGGATAGACTTCAGGTGGAGAAATAAATCATCTGAGAGATTTATTCATAGACACTTGCTTGGGGACAGTAGTCCCCTGGTCCTTCTAAAATATCGGGGGAAATCCTATCAGCCAGTTGGGCCACACTGAGACTTGTTTTCCGAAGGTTCAGAAGTGGTGGGTGATGCTTCCCCTGCGGGGGAGCTGAGGCTGATATTAGGTCCAAAGAGGCAAGGGAGCCCTGACTGAAGCTCGGGGCCTCTTTCATAAAAAGAAAGGGGAGTAGTTAATAACCCACAAATGACTCACAAATAACAGGAAAGCTGTGTGCAAATCTTCACATGTAAATGCCTAGCACTCACCCCCACACCCTGCTCAGAGAGAAATGAGCAAGACATCTGGGTCCGGGCACCTTTCTGAATTCACGACTAGCTCTGCCAATCTAGGTCTTTGTGTGTCTGTGTCTCTGGATGTAACCCTGCTAGGTCATAAGAGATGTTATGCACAGGTCTGCTACTCACACAGCGTCGGAGCCGCAGCCTGAGGGTCTTCAGCTTCTCCCCTAGGGAGTTCACGTGCTCCTTGATGTCTGGATTGTGGTTCTCCGCCTGGGGCATCACCTCCAGTAGGTAAAACTGGATCATCTCCGACAAGGCTTGGCAACCCAGGTAACCCTATGGGCAGGTGCCAAAGAGTGGGAGTGACTGGGAGGAAAGGCTGGTGCAGCTAGCTCCAGAGGACACCCCTGGGACCTTCCTTAACCAGCCGCCTTTCCCCCAGGACGGAGCCCTTCCAGAGCCCCTGGCTGCTGGCGATGTGCTGAGTTAAGATCTTCCTAGTTCTCCTTTTCAAAGTGAAGGGAGCAGACCCAGCAGTCTGCAGTCACCCCGCCTCCCTTCCCTTAATCACTTCGCACCGTCCCTTGCCCTGGGGCTCTCACCTTAAAGTCCTGCAGCAGGGACTCGCTTAACAGCATGTTGTCCAGCTGATCCTTTGTTTGCTGTAAGAACAGAAGGAGCTGTGAACTGGAGGTTTGGGGAAATGCCTGAAATGCCTGTCTTTCTCCTGCCCTTTTATTTATGGAGTTTTCAATTTGTGATCCCTGTAGTCCTGCTCCTCTCTCAAAAAGAGAGTTTTAAAAACAGTATTCCATGGTGCGAGAACCCATTGTTAAATCAGGTACTCTCACTCCAGATCGAGTCACTTTAAAAATAGGGCTGATTTTCAAGATAAGGCAGAAGCTGGACTCAGTCCTGGTCTTTCTGAAGACCACAGCTTTTGTCAACCCTTTTGTCCTTGAATCCCTTCTCAGGTCCTGCTCTTTGCTTTTCTTTCTGCCCTTTGAGGACATCCAGCTCCCATTCTTAAAACTCTCTAGGAATGGGAAACTTCTCCCAATGCAAGTTTTCTCCATTCATGGGACTGTCCCAAACCTTAGTCTTTAAGTTCTGGTGACCCTCTAAAGCAGAGGCAATTTCTGTTTTTCTGCCGTAGCATAAATGGAGCATTTTCACCTCTAGTCAGACCTTTCTTGATCTCTCCCAATCAATGAAGTATCAGTCTCCATGGAATCTTACAGAAAGTTTCTGAGGACAGAAGAGTGCGTTTATGAACCTGTTAGGCAGCTCTTCCTGAACATTTGCCACATGATGTGGCATGGCTTGATCTGGGACTCTCTTAAGAAATTAGGTTTGAGGGGAATGGGGGTTGGGGAGGGAAGAGGAGAAGGAGGAGGAATAGGAATGCCTCCTCCTGGCAGTCCCTGGAAGAATGAAAGGACAGGAAGCAGCATACTCACAAAGAAAATCTTCACCCTGCCAAAGGCAGCTCGGAGTTCTCGAAGCATGTGGGGCAGGCCACCTGGGAAGTGGGTGCAGCTATCCTCAGACTGGTTGTTCTCTCCTCTGCTGGTCCCCACCCCAGCCAGGAGGACGAGGCAATATAGCAGCGCTGAGCTGGGCATGGCGGAACTCGGCTTCTTCTGCAAGTCTGCCTTGTGGTTTGGTTTTGCAAGAGCAAGCCCCTGATGTGCAGACCTTCTACTGTGTCCCCCTTTTATACACTGGGCTTAGTGAGGCCCGTTTATGAAGCCACTGTCAATTTCCTGAGTGTTTTTTTTTCTTTCTCATTCAAGTCCCTCCCTTTCCTAGACCTCTCCAATCTGTATTCGTTGAATTTAAAATTTTTAATTTTTGCATTGTAAGCAAAAGACTGGTTGAAGATTAACTTCTGCATTATAGCTATTTTTAGGATAGGCTTTCTCTTTTTTAACATACTTTTTTCAGCTTCTCAATTAAAAAAAAAGTTAATTTCCTGGGGAGAACAGCTGTCCTGTGTGCAGAGGCCCACAGCTGTAAGTTCCATTAACGTGTTCCTAGGTCAGAATGACGTAGACAAATTGACCATTCCAGAATACACTGGGATTGAGAAATAATTGGATCCCCCCTCAACCTGGGTTGTATACCCAGGACTTCTCCTTGCTAATATGGGAAGTCGCCTTAGTCTCTGGCCTCAGTTTTCCCAAGTCAAAGTGAGGAGTGGGCTAAAAATCCTCCCTTCCTTAAATATCCTAGTAGTTCTTTCATGTCACATTTAAGGACAACATCTTGAAGAGGCTGGCATCTTACAGGACAGGAAGGTCAGAGATGAGCTCCAGCTTCTTCTCTGATCCTGGCCTCACTGAGATTCTCAGGTCCAAGTTTTTACATCCTCTGCTGTCTCGGTTCTTGGGGATGTCAGGAAGAGTAGCCTGCATTCCCCAAAACTTGTTAGGTCAGGTCACCATGACCCTTAGCATCTCCATTTTGTAGTAAGTAAATGATGACAAACCAAGGTTCAGAGATGTCCTATCACCCACATAGTGTTACCTACTTGCTGAGTGAGGGAAGCACCCTTCTTTTTTTTTTAATATATATATTTTTTAGTTGTAGATGGACACAATGTCTTTATTTTATTGCTTTGTGTGTGGTGCTGAGGATCGAACCCAGGGCCTCACGCATGCGAGGCAAGTGCTCTACCGCTGAGCTACAACCCCAGCCCCCAGCACCCTTCTTTATACTGTCTCCAGTGTGAAGAATGAAAGGCTGGATGAGATAGTCCTCAGGGTTTTTTTTTTTTTTTTTAATTTTTTAAAAATGTGAATTGTATTTTATTCATTTATTTACTTATTTATTTATTTTTGTTCTGTTGGCAATTGAACCCAAGGGTGAGTTGCCACTGAACTCCATCACCCGTCCTTTTAATTTTTTATTTTGAGACAGATTCTCCTTAAGTTGTCCAGGCTGGGTGATTCTCGTGTCTCAGCCTTCTGGGTTGCTGGGATCACAGGCATGTGCCAATGGGTCTTGCCAGTGTCCCTTTCAGTTGTAGGCTTCTAGAGCTGGAGAGGTGGAGGAGTGGAAGAAGTAGAAATAACAAGGGAAATGAGGCAGTATTCCTTGGAAAGCTGGACAGAAGGGCCTCTCCCTCACCTTTCCCTCTCTCTCTTTGCCTTCCCCCCAAAGCCATAGTAGTCCAGTCTTAGATATGCATGTGTGTGGGGGTGTGTGCCCACGCAGGGCAGGGAGGATCAGAGCAGCCAGCTGGGATTAGGATGAGAGATGTTGTTCTACCTTTATTTGGGAAGTATCAGGGCAGTGACATCAGAACTTCTGCAAATATCTGAAAGGTCTTGCAGGATCCTTTGATGTGCCTGGACCTCCCCCTTCCATAGAGGCTTCTCTCACCCCGGTTTACATAGTTACTTAGAAGAGCACTGGCCTGGGTCTAAGAGGCCTGGGCCCAAGAGGCCTGGGCTCTGTCCTGGCTTTGTCAAGTGATTTTTCCCAGGGCAAATCACTTGTCCTCCCTTTATCTGTTTCTATTTGCCCCAAGTGGACAGCCCTGTCTGTCCTCCTGCCTGCTAGGGACTTTGTGCTTAAACAGCAAGTAGAACAGGTGGAGGGTATCCCCAAGGTTTCTGGGATTTCCTTGCCCTCAGCTCTGGGCATCTTTGCGCTGGGTTCTGCTCCTGCCTCATTGGAGAAGGTGGTTGTGCCAAAGCAAGTAGGACAGACACTCTGGGCCCAGTCAGTCTGGAGTGAACAGAAGGGAAGTGTGGAAGTCTCTGGGGTGACTTGTGGATCAGCGTCAGGGACGGTGGCCTCTCCTTTCAACCCTTTGAGAAGTGTCAATGCAGAAACTTGACCACTGCCAAGGGAGGAAGAATTTTCCAGAAACTGGAATGGAGTTAACCCAATAATTGCTGCTCCTGACAAGTTTCTACTGGACTGAGTTCTGCTGTCAGTAAGCAGAGAGGAAGGGTCCAGGGCTGGGGTTCCCTGTGTCTTTCACCTTTCTCCTTCCCTCTTGGCTCCTGGGTTTTCTGGGCTTTGTTTGCCTTAGCCTGCAGGAGTACCCTGCTCTCTAAACTGCATGTTCTAGGTATAGATGCAGCACCACAGACCAGCCAGCCCAGGTGAGGCTGTGAGGTCCTCCCTGACCCAGGCAGTATGGATCCCCTTCTGCCTTTTTTCCCACAGTGCCCTGTGCTTACCTCACGGCGATATCTATAACCCTGCACCACTGTTATCTTGCCCCAACAGCTGTGAGTTCCCTGAGAAGAACATTACTTTATTAATATTTATGGACCATGTCTGGCCCACAGAAGGGACCAAGTACACTTGAGATTGGCATAGCAGAGTGCCCTGTGAGCCCGGACCAAGGCTGAAGGTGTGACACCAAAGAGGCTGGTCTGGGCAAACACTCATAGGGACAGGGAGAGCAACTGAGGGAGATAGACAGCATCTCTTACATTTTCTTCTTATAATTTGAGATATTTGTGTAAATATACACTTGTGCCGAGGATGGTAAGGAGAAAGGAGATGTGTAAAAGCCATTTGTATCTTTCTTTAATCCATAACCTATTAAATAGGGCTAAAGTTAGGATATGAATTCATTGTTTTGGAAAAGGCATAGCCAATTATCTCCAGGTGTGTGTTGGGTAGTAAGTCTTTCCCCACTGATTTGAACTAATTAGCTCTTCCCATGTCAAAATTTCATCATATAAATGGACAGAGATAACCATTGGTGAGTTCCTTGATGTAAGTCCTTGTTTTGCCAATGAAGGTACTATATTCCCTATAACATAGGTTCCAGTGTTAATACCAAAGGATAGGTATAAACATTGAAAAGTTAAGACCATGTGCCCTTTCTTTGAGAACACATCAAGATCAACATAGGTAACTCCTTGATCTCAAGTCTGTGAGGACATCCATTCATCAGGAACGTCATTGGGATGCATTGGGAAAAGTTCCAAACTCATAGCCACATCTCAAACATAAATGCTAACAATCTCATATTAGGATATTTGAATTTGGGTTTTTGTATGATGGAAGAGCCCTTATAGGCCATGCCTTCATATGTAGGGAAGGAGGTGAGAGAGCAGGCACTTGTGGATGGCTGGAGTGTCAGGCTTGGTACCATTTGGTCGTGTGAATTTCAGAGGAGCTGGTTGCTCCTCCTGAGACTGTGAGCTCCTTGACAGCAAGTGGCCTGGGTTTTGTTTGCCCTCTAGTCCAGATGGCTAGCAGGTGTCTAAGAAATGCCTATTAATTAAATACAAATAAAGTTTCCAGTGGAGACACATTGGGAAATCAGAAGAAGGTTGTGGGAGGGAAAATATTTCTTTTGTTCCTGCTCCGAAATATTCCCTAATTTCTGTATTCAGCTATAAATGAAAGAAAATCCTACTTCAAAAAGAAAGGGATTTTATTTTTTTGTCTGATCCAGCAAGAAGTCCAGAGGCTGGCAGTCCAGGGTTGTATCCCATTCATGTCATCCATGATCTGTGTTTTCTTCCTTTTTGTTTTCTTATCCTTTGTTGCAAGATGTCAGAGAAAGGGAGGTGGTAAAATCTAAGTCCAAAGACACATCAGCCCAGGAAATCCTAATAATCTTTTGGGAAGCTTCACTCAGTAGGTTTCACCATTTTGGCTATAGAGGAATTGGGCAGAGGAGACTTGCTGGTGTGTGTGTGTGTACGAATAGATTTTCAAAGGTCCTAACTACAGTACACAAGCTCTTATAAGGAATCCACCCACATACTCAGCAAAATGGCAGCCATCTCGCTATAGTCACCCTGGATCTTGCTGCAATTCTGCAGTTTGGACCCAAGAATGGGGAACCAGGCTGGGACCCCTGTGGGATAGCACTGGAGCTGCAAAGGGAAGATTAAGGATTCCTGGCTTACTGGACTCAGGGTTCAGCAGAGCAACAGGGCCACTTAGAGCAAGGGAGACAACTTTCCTGATGGCGAATCCCTTTGGGGTTTGGCTCCTAGCTGCCATTAGTTTTATTTACTTATTTTTAAATACTGATAATGGAAGTTTCATTTCTTCTTATCCAGGACATTGAGTGTGGAAAACGTTTTGCTAACTTGAAATTTCTAGTACTCCCTTTAATAACCTTCCTCAGCTTGTTGGGTGGAGGCTTTGTTGGTGCATTTGCTGCGGCAGATCTCATGGATATCACACCTACCCAGTGTGGCTAGATGGGGTCTGGGGGACAGGGGTCTGTGGGCTGTGTTTTCCTCTGAGCTCCTCTAACTTGGGCCTTGTGAATAAAGCCCTGGTGGGTTCAAATTTTAGGAGGAGCCTAAGTTAGGGCTGGCCCCTTCTTGAAATCAAGCAAAGGCTATGCAAACTGGATTGGGTGACCTTCCGAGGATTGTGGCCGGCAGACACTGCAAACCACAGCGGAAGGGCTGATCTACGGACAGCCCATGTGGAATTCCCCTTTGTGCAACTGTGGCACCAGATCGAGCAATTTGGATTTTCCTTAGGGGCCGAACACTATGTTCTGTAACTTCTCATATAAGAAATCCGGCTTAGGGCTGGGGTTGTGGCTCAGTGGTAGAGCGCTTGCCTCACAGGTGGAAGGCACTGGGTTCGATCCTCAGCACCACATATAAAAAAATGAATAAATAAAGGTCAATCAACAACTAAAAAAAAAAATTAAAAAAAAAAAAGAAATCAGGCTTATTAGGGACCAGGACACTAGGTGCTATTGCTGGCCACCTAGAAACCAGAGCTATTTCTTCTCTGTCTCCATGGGTACCTAGGATAACTAATGAGCAACTGAGTTGGCAGTGCTGGTGGATTCTCCCAGCTTCAGGACTGTTCCTCTGATGGACAGCAGTTTACCCAAGTCTTGATGGCTGGCACCTCAAACCTGTCACATACCAATAGGACAGCTTCGTGGACATGCAACTTTTGCAGTCACAGAGGGTCCCATGATTAGAAGGGCCTTGCAGTTGCTATCACTGTCTTGAAATTCTTTTTTTTTTTTTTTTGGTACAAGGGATTGAACTCAAGGGCACTCGACCACTGAGCCACATCCCCAGTCCTATTTTCTTTTATGTAGAGACAGGGTCTCACTGAGTTGCTTAGTGCCTTGCCTTTGCTGAGGCTGGCTTTGAACTCGTGATCCTCTTGTCTCAGCCTCCTAAATTGCTGCTGGGATTACAGGTATGTGCCACTGTGCCTGGCTGAAATTCTTAATAATTGTTGAGCAAGGGGTCCCATATCTTCATTTTGCAGTCCTCCAAGTGATGTAGTTAATTCTGTCTTAGAGACTAAAGTCATCATCTTCTCTCTGTGGTCTCACCTTTATCTGATGCTCCCTAACTTAGTAAAGGAACCTCCATCCAACACTAGAAATAGCTTGTTGTTTCCTTCCTGTCCTCTGCTTCTATATTCCAATCTATTACCAGATCCTCCACATTTTTCTACACCAACATTTCTCTCTCTCTCTCTCTCTCTGGGACTGAAACTGAACCCAGGGCCATTTTACCAGTAAGGTATATCCCAGTCCTTTAAATTTTTTATTTTGAGACAGGGTCTTGCTCGCTAAGTTGTTCAGAACCTAAGTTTCTGAGATGGTCCTCAAACTTGTGATCCTCCTACCTCTGCCTCCCAAGGGCTGGGATTACAGGCGTGGTAGCCCATGCCTGGCTTCACAAACATATCTCTAATCTGCTCACTTCTCTCAGTCTCCATCATCACCAGTAACAGCTGTCTGGTTCAAGCTACCATTTCGTGTCTCTTGGACTCAAACATAAATGCCTAATTGTTATTCTGATCTCCGTTCTCTAAAGTGTTCTCCAGGTTGTAGACAGGGTGATGATTTCCAAACACCAACCAGTCTGATCATGCCTGTCTTTCTGTTTAAACTCTTCAATCACTTCTTATTTTCCTTCTCTTATAAAATAAGGACCTATATACCTTATATCTTTTATTTTTCATTTATTCTAATCAGTTATACATGACAGCAGAATGCCCTTCCATTCATTGTACACAAATGGAGCACAATTTTTCACTTCTCTGGTAGTACACGAAGTAGAGTCATGCCCTTTGTGCAATCATACATGTACCTAGGGTAATGATGTCCGTCTGTCTTTCCACCAACTTTCCTACTTCCATGCCCGCCCTCCCTTCCCTCTTCTTTGCCCAGTACATAGTTAGGACCCATATTTTTAATACCATCTAGAACTCCATGTATCTTCTGACACTGCCTATCACTTCTGCTTCAGCTCTCCACTTCCCTTGCAATCTAGCCTCATTGGCTTTCTATATTCTTTTTAAAAAAATGATCCACTCTCTCTCCGGCCACAGGGCCTTTGCACCTGTAATTCTGCCTTCCTACTTTCTCCTTCTCTTCATCCTTTACCTCTCAGCTCAGATGCTACTTCCTCAAATGAGTTTTTCCCGATTCTCTAGTCTAGGTTAGGTCCTCTGTGTCTGTCTTCTCAGAATACTTTGCTGCTTTCCTGTATAGAGCTTATGTCAGTTTGTAATTGTACACATGGCTATGTGCTAATTAGATCTCTGTCTTATTAGATTATAACCGTCATGAGGGCAGGGCCCATGTCTGTGATCATCATGTTTTGCCCAATAGTTAGCACAGTTCTGAGCACACCCAAGGGTCTCACTAAATATATGGTGACAGACCGAAGGACTGGAGCATGTGCTTTTTGTAGTGTGAAGTGCCTGGCTATGTGTGTTGATCTTCCATCTCATATAGAGGATGAATCTCTTTGGGGGGAAACAGCTATCCTGACAAACTATACCTATTCTCATCATAGTTCTTCCACTTTAAAAAAATAATTTGATCTGATTATGAATTAGTGCTCTTCTAAGCATATGTTATAAATCCCCAGTGGTTGCGGGAATGTTAAAAATGTCCTCTGGATGGGGTGTCAGAAGAGTGAAGGCTTTAGACATCATCTAATTCATACTCTCTGTTTTACAGATGGGCAAACAGAGACCCAGGGAGGAAAACAACTTTTCCAGGCATGAAGAGGATCAATGGCAAAGGCAGAATCGGAACCCAATTCTCTTTCTCTAGTCAGTACCTGATTCCTTGACTTAGAAAGTACTAAGTCACTCTGACTTCTTTAGGCCTGCACCAACAACAGGGGAGTTGTCTAGGATGTGTGTAGTGTGTGGGTTTGCGGTGGTGAGGAGAAGCTGAAAGTCTGTGAAAACAAAGTTTCCTTCCACCAAATGGTGATGACTCTAGGGTGCTCTCGCGGGTGTGCGGCTGCATGTTTAGGAAATGAGGTTGGGGGTGAGGGTTGCTTAGATATTTTTTGTCTTAGGGAAATAGTCAAGCATTAGAATATTTTCAGAAAGAAAAGTGTTTTTTACTGTATTTTGTCTCTGAGGCCTGATGTCAGTCGTGTTAAATGCATAATCTGGCCTTCCTACTGCATTACCCCTGAAACACCCATCCCTCCTAGGGACCTGAGTCAGAGAGGAGAGTGTGAGTTACTTCCCTTCCTTATGCCCATTTCTGATCTTGATCTCTAAAATATACCATCAGCTCTAAAATCTCAAATATGCACTTGTTTTTCAGCCTGATTTTAAATCTTCAGCCACATCCCTTGAGTTTGGCATGTGTTTAGTGGGCTCTGGATGCTCATCTGGATTACATGTGAAGATCCAGGTGCTCCTTCAACCCTGGATTCATGCTTCTTCTACTGTGTGACCATGTCATTTACATGTGCCAGTCTTAGGTTGTCACCTAAGGGAGAAGGGGGAGAGGGAGGGTATGTGCAGCTGTCTCCAGCAAAGTCCTAGGTTCCCTAAGTCAGTCAACTACAGGATCAGGATCCCCTGACACTCTTAAATTTTGAGGATCCCACAAACAGATTTTGTTTATATGGGTTGTTTTTATCAATATTTATCACATTAGAAACCAAAATTGAAAAATTAAAAAAATCTACTTATGACATAATGAGCAATACTAAACCTATTCCATATTAACATACATACTCTATTTTTAAAATGAGATGTAACTATTTTCCCATCCCAAATATATTTGGTGAAAAGAGTGGCAGTGTTTTACATTTTTTTTCCCAATCTCTGTATCTGGTTTGATAAATGAAGCTGGATTTGCACATCCTCTCCTACATTTAGCCTGCTGCAATATATTGTTTTGGTTGGAACATTTGAAGAAAATCTTGCCTTATAAAGATATGTGGCTGGAAAATGGAAGACCTCCCAGGGTTCCTTGTACTATCCTTTGAAAACTGATGTCATAAGGATTAAGTAAAAACCTCTGAATGAGGATGAGTGCAAAGGAAAGGATCAAAGTGTGGTCTCATAGGAAGGGGTAGGGGACCAACCCACAGGGTACCTGGCCCAGATGGATAAGGGAGAAGCTCTTATTGTTCTCTATTCAGAGTTTCCAGAGAGCCACTGTGGTCCCCCAGTTCAGCACTCCTATGAGCACCCGTATGTCATGGAAGCCAAAGTGCCTCACACACAGTCCTTGTGGTTTCAAGTCAGAACCCATGGGAGTTTTGGGGCTGATTTGCAGTGCCTTACCTCTTACGGTAAACCCTCTTCTCCAGGCTCTAGGGGCTGGGCCTAGTCAGGCACAGGTTCTGCTGGGGCTATGTTGCCTTTGAAGCTTTACTTTCCACTTCTATTTTTTATTCTCCATCTCCCCATTATTTATTATCTCCCCATATTATTTCTCAGCTGGGCGCGGTGGCGCATGCCTGTCATCCCAGCACTTTGGGAGGCTGAGACAGGAGGATCGCGAGTTCAAAGCCAGCCTCCGCAACGGCGAGGCACTGAGCAACTCAGTGAGACCCTGTCTCTAAATAAAACACAAAATAGGTCTGGGGATGTGGCTCAGCGGTCCAGTGCCCCTGAGTTCAATCCCCCAGTACCAAAAACATAAAAATAAAAATAAAATAAAAAATAAGAAATATTATTTCTCCAAATAATTCAAGAGACTGTTTGTGCCTTGGCTTTTGGGTGATCATAGATTGTTCTGGTAGGAACCTTGAGGTCAGGAGCCTCAAGCAGGAGGGTGGTTGTAAATTAGTATCAAGTGGTCAGTTGATTAGTTTCATAAGAAAAAGAATAGCTGAGCAATGTGAGGGAGACCTTTTCTGCTTAGACAGCCAAGGATAGACCTGCTTCTGCACTTTGCTCCCATTAAGCCTGCTCTGGATCCTAGTGCTCTGTTACGGGAAGCTGCAAGATGTGCCCTGCCTTTGGGCTTCTCTTTGCAGTACAACCTAGTTAAGTGGGTGAGCCCTGAAGTCAGACTGAATTTGCAGTCCAGCTCTACCCCTTGCTGCCTGTGTGGGGTGAGTTACTGAGCTTGCTTGTGCTGCAGTATCTATAGGCACTTGGCAAAGCTAATGGGCCCTGTTGTGAAGTGCAAGGTCTGATAACAACAGTGAGTGTGCACAAGTACTTAAATGAACTCCTGATGTATAGCAAAGCAGTTAGTCCATCTGGTTGTAGTGCTGAGGTTTTTTACATCAGAATGCTCAGTTGCTAGAGCTGGATGAACCTGTTCATGGACTTGAAGACTTAACAGGGAAAAAGTTCCCATCTCAATAGCTTGAGGGCAGAGAGAAATCAATCCCAGAGCAGAAAGAGTTCTAGCGCGCAGGTATTTAGGAACCAGCTTTTAGCCCTGGTCTTGTACCACAAGTACAAGTACCTGGACAAGTTCCTTCTTATCCCTAGGCCTTGCTTTCTGATGTTTTTCTAAGATATTTTCCAAATTTAGAATTTTGTGACACAGCCTCTCCCTCCCCTTACTACTCCCCTTGGCAAGAGTTAGTTGACATGCTGGGTTCTGATGCTCACTTCCCTTCCCACCATCCAGTTCGTAGCTCCTGCCCAGCCCTGGAAGTGCCATTCTGTAAGAGAAACAAAAACTTTTCCTCAGGCAGCTTTTGCGTGTGTTCACCTGTATTTCCTTCTCGCCATCCTGGCCCCGAGTGCTTTGAGGTTGCAGTTTCGATGTGAGTCAAGTGTGCTGAGAGCAGTGGAAACCAGAGGGGCCTCTGCTCAGTGAGAGGACATGATGCTGCCTTTTCCTCAAGAGCGAGGCCCAGGGACGGTGAGGGCGTGGGAGGGAGGTGACCACCTTCCGGAAGTGGATTTTTCACATTGACTGCATCAGGGAGGAAAGAATATTACTGGAAAACCCTAGAGAGCACTTCACATCTTGTTCGGAAGGATTTTCACGTTCTCAAGAAATGATCTGCACTGTGCTGTAAAAATGTTGGTGCCATTTTAATGTCCTTTGAAGGGGGGGGATCTTTTTGGTGGGGTTGGCCCATTATGTGGGACTCAGATGATGGTTTCCCAGGGGAGGTGACCCTGGGGTGCTGGATCCCCACGACAGAGCATGATAAGACCAGTTTGAAAGCTGTTTCAGTCCTAAGGCTTGTCAGCAGCTATAGGCATTGAGGCATCAAAGTCTACCCACCTCTTCGTCATCTCCTCTGGGGAAAAGGAGAGAAGGCACAGAGAAATGCCCAGTGCTGGAAATGGGATGTTTGACCATTGTGGATGAACACACACATCATGCAGGCCCTGAATCAGCAGTGTCCCAGATCTGTGGAGGAAGCTCCATAGAGCAGGAGACCTGAAGACCCACAGAACAGAAATAAAGAGTGCAAAAGAATCCACCAGCCACCCCCAATTTAGAAGTGCCTGTTAGCTATAGACCCAAATGACAACCATTGGTTCTTCCTTACCTCTGCTGGGAAATCCTTTGTGAAATGACCAGGAACTTCTAGAGATCCATGGAGTATAAAATGTAGAGGTGAAAAAGGAGCAATGGAGAAGAGGCAGGAGCCTCATCAGTCTGTGACCTAGACAGAGGCTGAGTTCCATGCAGAGCTGGATGGTGAGCTGGGGCAGGTGGAGGGAATTAGCCTTCAGGAGCATTTGGTTAATCAGGGCAGGAGACAGAGATTCAATGAGGGGCTTAGAGGAGTCACTCAGAGGAGAAGAGGGAGAGACTAGCCAGAGAAGGGTTGCAGGGAAAGGGAGTAGAGTATGATAGGAGGTGACACAATACAACTTCGTCTGTTCAAATGTTGCCTAAGCCTGGTCATATGGTCCATAGGAGAAAGTAGCTCCTTTGTAAATCTCTTAGAACGCAACTCTCAAAAACCCAAACTGAGAGTTGGGGTTATTTGTAGTATGACCCAGTTGCATTGTAGGCATTTATAAAAGGAGTTTTCATGGAGATATTATTCCAGGTGGGAACAATAGATCACGATCATTAGACCATGATCCATTGCTTCTGCTACAATCACTGTAACTACTACTGCACTAGAATTACTATGGCCTTTACTATCAGAACAGCTATGACTGTTGACACCACCACAATTTCGCTTTCCTTTCTGTGTCTCCTGAAATGACTTTGAACATCCAAAGGTCGATTCTAGTGAAGGAAGATCCCCACTGGTGGAGTCCTTTCTGTATGGGTGGAGGCTGCTGGGGATTAATGGGGCAGGGGCCTCAGTGGAAACCTATGGCAGATGGTGGAGGGGAGTGATATATGAAGCTTCTGGTCACAATGACCACAGCTGGGGCTTCTGTTTCATTTCAGGGAAAGTCAGAGGGCTTTAGAGTAAACTGCAGGGGAGGAGGAGAGGCTGGGTTGCAGCAGGCCACATCTGGCCAGAACTTGCACTTGCAGAGGCTGCATTGGTGGAAAATTGGGGTCAAATCTGCCTGGACGACTGTAACTGAGATCTGTCTGTGGAGATGGTGTGAGGGATTGACCCCACTGTGACTCCCTGCACTTCTCACCTTAATTGAGCTAAAGGCCACGTGGAGGTTCAACCATAGCTGGTAGTTACCACTGTCAACATTCTGAGGGCAACCAAGTTAACTCTTTACATGCATTGTCCCCTCCATCCCAGGCCACCAGAGAATAGAATGCATTCTTTTTTTTTTTTTTTTTTTTAATTTTTTTGGTGTTTTTTTTTAATATTTATTTTTTTAGTTGTAGGTGGACAGAATATCTTTATTTTATTTTTATGTGGTGCTGAGGATCTAACCCAGTGCCTCACGCATGCTAGGTGAGCACGCTACCACTGCGCCATAACCTCAGCCCCTAGAATGCATTCTTAAAGTCATTTTAGATTTCTCCAGATCACCAAGCCAAGCTCATCTTTCTAAGGCACTGATTTTGTCGCCAAACTCCATCTTCCTGAACCTTCAATGGCTGGCTAGTGCCTTCAGAGCAAAGCCCAGTCAGCTAGCTTGGTGTTTGAGTCCCTCAGTGCCTTGTAACCTTCTTTCCTACAGATTCTCTGCCCAAGATCTCTGGACAAAACAGGAGGGCTCTCACTATTATCAGAAGATGCCCCAATTCTCTCTCCCACTTCCTTGTCTTCACTCATGGCCTGCAATGACCTTCCCCTACCCCGTCCAGTTCAGCACCACCTCTTCCATGAGCCTTTCTTCAAAACTTGGACCCCACTGAGATTTCATTAAAAGCAAATGAATAAACCCTCCAGTGCTCACGACATACCTGGTAACACTAGGAGTGCACTACCTCAAGTTGTCAAGTGTCTTCCTCTGTGTATATGTATGTGTGTGTTTAGTCCTTGGGGTCTGGACCATGTTTCACATGTGCTAGGGAAAGAGAGGAGACACACTCTAGCTTGGGGTGAATATTTTGCTCATGTTGGCCTGGGCGTGGGTTTAAGATTCTTCAAACGTAAAGACCAGGACCCAAGTGAAGGAGACTTGGGGTTTAGTTTTTCTTCCACGTGACTTCGGTGATGTCTTCAGTGAGCCTCAGTTTCTATTTCTGTGAAGTGAGGCAACTCTCAGTTCTTTCTCCTCCCTTGAAGAGCATCACAAAGGCTTGCCAACTGGTTGAAATACTTAGGGCCATGCAATAGCTAAACACATCTAAGTTACCCCCTCTGTGGTCTTGTTCTTGGCTCAAGGAAAAAGGCCTTGGTGGCTTTCCCCAGAACCAGCAGCAGGGATAGAATCCAGGAGTTTCCTCCCCACCCATACCACCCACAAACCGTCAAGTCACATGACCTTTTCCTGGATTCCATTCTTGTGACATGGTTGGGGAAGCACATTGGTCTGCAGACCTCTTATTCATCTTCTTAGTCCAGGGGAGGATGAGTGTAAGCAAATTTATCTGTGGAATGTTCATTGTGCTTGTGTGTATGCAAGTATGACTCTTTGGAGCTCTTCTATCACTAACTGATACCAGCTATCTGATCACATACATTGCGCCCAGTATGTGCCATGGACTTGACACACCCTGACCTATGCTGTAAAGTCGCAGATGCCTACCCCAGATTACTGCCAGTATTAAGTGGTTTTCCTTTATCATCTTGATTTCCTATTATGTACCTCATACTTTATATTGTTTCATTTTAAGTTTTACAACAACTCAAAGAGTTTATCCAATTAATTAATCCTACTTTTCTGAAGAGTAATTAAAGCTTTAGTGATTCACCCTTTGTCACGTAGTAAGTAGCTGAGGCCAAAATGTGAACCTAGATTTGACCCCAAAACAGACCGTGGCACAATTCTTACTAAAGCAAGAATTTTCTCCAAAAGGCTATGCCTGCTCAATGAATTTCTCCTTTTGGAAACCACTAAATCATTCCTCTTCATATCTTCAAAAAGCCACTCCACTCATCCTCCCAATACATTGCTTTGGAAACCATTGACTATAAACTCAAACCCTCTAAAAGCATCCTGTGGGAAGCCACTCCCAGATTCCAGTAAACTTCAAAGATTGGGAATGGTCCAATTTAAATCCAAAGGGCCTTTATCCGTGTAGATTATTTCCCCACTCCAACCCTTACATGAGAAATCTTAAAAAACAATTTCTCCTACCAGAAGGGCACTAGAGTCAATTTGGACCAGGCCTTCAAGAGACTGAGGCTTAGAGAGAGTTTAGTTGACATGCCCGAAGTCAGATGGCCAGAGTGTACTGTGCTAAGATCTAACTCCAAGTTAAATGCTTAGAGTTATTAGAAGGATGAGGACTTTGGGAATTTATTTCTAGTTTATTTCCTTCCAGACAAGGAAACTAAAGTCCAGTGCCTTTAAAGGACTTCTCTGATGACAGAGTAGGAATTAGACCTTTGATCTCCTGGTAGTAGGTTCATACCTTTACCCATAACGCCATGCTGAGACAAACAATGTGGTTCTGGTAATTTCTAAAAGGTTAAAAAATGTCAGGAGAATGTACTTCTCTCATCGTCCTATACTTTCAACATTCCAGAAAAACCTGAGCCCCATGACATTCAGCCTCTGTCTCTGGTTGTAGCTGCCGAGGGGCATGCAACAGCAGACTTCTCCATAACAAAAAAGAGAGAAATACCCACCACCTCCCAGACAGAAAAAGAGGGAAACAATGAAAAAAAACCCCGAGCTCAGCAACCAGAGAAGATAAACACTATTGAGTCTCAATATGGTTCACCAACAGAATTTTCACCGGCAGAATTTTCCCCAGAGCCAACGGCCCATGTCAGAGCTATATTTTCCATCTGGCTACTGTGATTTGGTTGTGGTACCCGTGTTGCTTTCTTTCCTTTTGATGGAGACAGATTCTGATGCAACTCAGGGCTCTGGCAGGTGTTTGGGGGTTCAATGAGCGTGACCTGACACTTCATCTCCTGAAAGGACCAGGTCAGCTGGGGCAGAAGCAGGTGGAGATGCAGGGAAAGAGCTAGAGTTTTGCCATCTCCAGAATCCCCCTAGCACATGTGCTCAGCCTCAGGGCTGACAGAAGACAAGAACCTTGGTTCCACAGGTTTTCTCTTAGCATGGGTTCCAGAAAGTATGTGGAGGATGACATCTGGCATCTTTCTTGATTTCTTTTTTCCCCTAAGTTATTTTCTCTCATTCATTGCTTGTGTGTGTAAGATATTTCTGGTCAGAGAGCTTTCCCAGGGGTGGTCAGATTTATCATCTTTTCTGATCCTGATTGATCTTTCATTAATAGTACCTGTCACATCAGTTTCAGTTGTAAGACCAGAGTAACCTCTTCTCCTCCTTGGTGAGAAAGACAGTGTTTCAAGACACAACTGTAGGATTAGGTGGATGAACCTAATCAATGAAAATGATTTGTTCAGGACAAGGCTGGGCAAATTCCCAAGAACTCGAGGGGCCAGGAAGTCCTTAGGTTTTGATTTGGTTCTTTGTACACTGTCCCCAGGCCCAACTCTCCTTGTGCCCCATGCCCAGTCTTCTAGTGCCCCTTCACCAGATCTCAAAGCCTCAGTGTGGGTATCTTCACCCAGAGCTTCATTCTTACTAGGCACGCTTTCCTCTTTCCCCAGAAAAAGCCTCATTTTCTTAAAGGTAACTGGCCAACGGAACACTTTCAAAAATAACTTACAGTGACAATCTCTCACCCTCTCAGAAAAACACCTATAGTTTTATCTGGTGGTATTTATTCTGGCTGTGCACGTGTGCACATATGTGTGTGTGCATGAGCATGCATGTGTGCAATTGAGGATAGTGGGGCAGGCCAGGGGCCTTCCCAGGCTAATTGGATTTATCATCTCATCTCCACTTCCCAGTATGAAAGATGATTAGTGCCAGTCACAGGCAGATGCCCACGTCTCAGGGATTGCCCCATCCTGGTAATATCTGTGGCTTCTAAAGGTTGAGTTTCAGATGCCTTTCCTTTGAGGAAGCCTGGGGAATAGTATAAAAAGTCACCTGCAAGTTGGGCGCGGTGGCGCAAGCCTGTAATCCCAGCACTTAGGGAGGCTGAGACAGGAGAATCGCGAGTTCAAAGCCAGCCTCAGCAACGGCGAGGCACTACGCAACTCAGTGAGACCCTGTCTCTGCATAAAACGCAAAATAGGGCTGGGGATGTGGCTCAGTGGTTGAGTGCCCCTGAGTTCAATCTCCAGTACCAAAAAAAAAAAGTCACTTGCAAATAATGTACAAATAAACCACCCACCCACCCACTTGCCCAGTGAATGCTGCTGGGTGCTTCTGAGTTAGGGGATAGGTCTGAATTCCTTAGATGGCCTTCTCCTGCCCCAGTCCCAATCAGTCAATCAGTCATGGCCTCCTCTCCACTGGCCCGCCATGTTTAGTTAGCAGTGATGTGTGCTTTCAGACAGGGCTTCCCGAGGGAAAATTGGGTATGGAGAAAATGTGATGGCCTCTTGAGATTCAGCCCATTCACATAGACTGGTATTGGCAAGACTCCTTAGAATATCAAATATAAAGAAAACCAGAGCTAACCCTTGATACACATCAAGCATGGTTCTAAATGGTATACATATAATAACTCCTTTAGTCATCACCATAATCCTAATGGTAATGTAAGTACCTCTTATTAGCCGATCTTGGGAAAACTGAGTTCAGAGAGGTGATGCACCTAATCCAAGTCCACACAACTAGCAGAAGTGTCAGAATCAGGACTTGAATCTCGGCAGTACAGCTGAAGAGGCCATACTCTGTGGTCCCTTAACAGAGCAGTGAGTGTGGCACTTGTCATATAATGAGCTGAAATGAAGGGCTCCATGGCACCCTGCACAGAGAGTACCCAAGAGATGTCATAACCCTTTCCCCAAGAAGGGTTTGCATTTGAATAATAGTGGGACACAAAGTTTTAGGATCAATTAGAACCAAAAGGGCTTACTTTTGAATACTTTTGCCTTTGACCACCACCTGGGGCCCTCAGGAGTATACGGACACTTGGAAAGATCCTGAGGAGGCCTTCTGCAGACGGCTGTTACAGTTTCTGACATTTCAGTCTCTTCATCTTGGGTGTGGATTGTTCTCTGAGAAATTTAGGGGGCGATTGTTTTAAAAATAATGTGAAACAGCTGGTCGTGTCCAGGGGCAGCATGTGAGCCGGGTCCCAGGAGGTGAAAGCCATGAATCAGGAGTCATGTAGCAACACAGGGTTTTCCTACCAGCCGGCTTTGGTCAGCATGGGTCCATGGTTCCCTTGAGGGATTCCCCGACGGCGTGCCCCAGCACAGTTGCGCCCTGGCAGAACGCTTCCGATTCCCCCATCTGGCCTGACTCACCCCAGCCCCCAGATTGCTCAGACCCTCCATCAAGGTGCAGCTTGGAGAGTCAGATAGGATCACCACAAGGCTGGGTGGGAGGCTGAGCAAAATGGCACATCTCAGTTCCGGAAAGGCCACGCCTCCCTTTCCCCCACTACCACACACCTGGAACCTCAAAAATAGGAAAAACACTATGATGGGAAGAAATAATTAGAATAATTATCAATGCTTTCTGAGTCTTGAACGCTGACAGATTAGTCATAGTGGCAGTTTGGGTGGTTGTGATAACACCTCCTTGGCCTCCCTAACAGTTGGTGATTGATTACGTCAGCCAATCAAGGGGCCAGCAAGGAGCGTGACTGTTGACAAGAAGAGGCTGAGCACCAGCAAAGGTGAGTGGGGACAGGCCAGGTGTGGGTAAAGGCCATGGAGGTGAAGGCTAAAGTTAGTGCACCCCAGTCATGAGGATGAATCTCGGGGTTAGATATCTAGGGGGCTCCTGGGTCACTAGCCCTCAGGTGGTAGGTGGGCGATGTTCTTCTCTAGCACCCTGGACATCATGGCCAGGCCATTCTTACTCCATCACCACTGTCGTCACGTCATTCCTCAGGTTGGTCACTGGCAGAGCCTTTTCACTGGCCACCATGTTCAAGTCTAAATTCATATAAATCCCTCAGTTTCCCCATCTGCAAAATGGAAATAGAGACACCATCACTGTGATTGGGAGGATAAAATGAAATAACAAAGGAAAAGTTCCTGGCACAGAAGGTATTCAATGAATTGTGGTTTATTTCACTCCAATTTCTCTCTGGGGTCTATGATATCTTAAGCTCCAGTGTTCTATCCTCTGCTCCCTAAGTGACCCCTTCCTGCCTCACAGATAGCCACAGATACCCAGGCCACTGTGTACTAGATGTTCCTCCTCTATGAAGCCTCTTCTCCCTGGTCTAGCTATCAACGACACCTCTATTTCTGGGTTGCCTATGTTGCAATTTGTCCTTGATTATTATCTATTGTCTTGGGTCCTCCCTACTTGAAACATGAATGTGAGTTTCATCTGCCTACATAATTGTTCCTTATCAAGTTCAGGAACTGGGCTTACTGCTTCTTTTGATTCCCATACCTGACAGGCCACTAAGGGAGCAATAAGTCCTTTAGAAGAGAGCTGGGGAGGAGGTGGGTGGGTAGGGGTGTGTGTGTGTGGCAATGGAAAGTTACCCAAGTGATGGGGAAACCAGCTTGGGGTGCCTCTCTTGGGGGATTTCCCTGTACCATGTTTCATGACCTGTACTAAAGCCCCAGGTTTTGTCAAGTTGTAATCCTGCCATACTCTCCACTTTTCATACCTATTTCTGTCCTGGTGCACGTTTGAATTGGCAAAAGTGCTGTTAGATGGAAAATACCAGAAATAACAGGGCAAAGGCCATTGAGTGTGCCTTTTAGTGCAGGATGAAGGGTCCTCAAACTTATTTGTGCTCTTCAGATTACTCAAGGTCTCCCAAACCCTACTGTCACCTCCCTGTGCCAATCAAAATAATCCTGGCTGCTCTGGCCTGGGCCTCTCTTGGGGCTTCCTTTGCTCTGTGCAGCAAGCTCAGACAGAGCATCCAGTTGGCACCTAGCACAGGAGCCAGCGGCAGAATTAGAATAACATCTGGCACTGAAATTAGAACTGCTCACCTGGCAATGGCCTGTGGGCAATGGTGCGTTGTTGCGGGGTGGGGGTAGATGCGCATCTCAAAAGTGTGGCTCCTTTCTGGACCCTGCCCCACCTTCTATATTCTGTTTCTTTGCATTCAGATGGATTTATCCTGTCATAGGCCAAGATAAATCTGTGGTGGATTTACAGGGACCAATCCAGGATGGGGTTTGGGTTTGTTTGGCCCATGGTGACATACCTGAATTACTCAAGAGCTTGGCCTACTCCCCACCTACTTATCACCTATTTTCTACTCTACACAAGCCAATTCACTCTCTGACTCCTTCCTGTACTTTTAGGATTTCCAAATGGAGAGTGCTGGAGTTGGAAGGAGTCCTGAGGACTCATTTACCAACTAGTGAATTTTCTTTTTCATTCTGTGGCTAGGAAGAGAGACCCAGGTCTTGGCAGTAACTACTTGTGAGCTCATGCAGCCTCCCCATAGGGGTGCTGTGCCCTCCCCTGCTTTTGGAGCAGAGCCTGCCCCCAGGTCATTCCTCATAACCCACTATCGAGCCTATCCATTGTGTCCAATCAATGACTATTTTATTCCTTCTATTACCAGTCTTAGAATTCATCTTCTTTGAGAAGATTTCTTTGGTTAATTCAATTCATCCTTGTATCAGGTTCTCTAGAGAAACAGGATCAATAGAATGAATCTATCTACCTACCTACCTACCTACTTATAATGAGGTATTGGTTCATATAATTATAGGTGAAAAGTTCCAGGATCTGCTATCTGCAAGTTGGAGTCCCAGGGAAGCCTGGTGTATGTAGTTTGAAGGCCTGAGAGCTGATGCTGTAGATTTTAGCATCTGGGTAGAAGATAAATGCTTTAGTGCAAGCAGGATGGGGACTCCTCCCTTCTTTCACCTTCTTGTTTTATTCTGGCTCTTCACAGATTGTATGATGCTCATCTACATCAGGAAGGGCAATGCCTGTCATAGTCCACAGATTCAAATGCTAATCTCTCCCAGAAACACCCTCCAGACACACTCTGAAGTAATGCCTAACCAGACATCTGGGCATCCTCTGATCCAGATGAGTTGACGCGGAACATTAACCATCACAAGCTTCCATCCTTTACTAGGTGGGTGGCTTGTGCTACATTAACTTTCACTAAGTATTATTTTTCCTCATGATCTTCTTAGTATTATTGCCAAGTCTCCTTTGCCATCTCCATTAGTTTGGTGGCATCATCTGTCATTCTAGGAGCCCCGTACACAATTGCTGTCATCATTATATTCATCTGGAGTCTCACCTTTTGTCCAGCCTAGGGCTACCAATGCAGGAATGCCTGTAGTCCAGGAGTGGAGAGCATTGCCTGGTGGTACACGTCACCAAAGCCTCTTTATCTGAGGGTGAAGTTAGGGTAAGACTGGGAGGAAGAGACTTCCCTGACTCCTCTGCAAGGGTCAGCCTGCAAAGGTCAGGGCTCACCCCTTTCAGTGTAGAGACTTTGTGGCTGGGCAGGATGTGAACATCCTTGAGTTTTTCATGGTCAAGTCACTTGTCTGGGGTCACATGTGACACATTCATTGCCAAATGTGTTCCTTTCGCCAGGGCCCCATTGGATTTTGCCAAGTCAGTCTTCCTTTGTACTTTCTTGCTCAACTTGTACAGAATTCTAGAATTCACAGGCAGGAGAAGAATCTGGTGGGGTGAGGTGGGGGTCATGTCATACATCCTCCTAAGCAGAACGCACGGAAATCCGAGGCACCAAAGGTTTTCCACACTGACCCATGCCAACCATTTCAGCATCTAACTCCTCAGAGAGTTCAGAGATTCTTGCAAATCTCTTCATTTTTGCTACTGTAGTTTCATCCTGAGTTCCATACTATTCTTCCTAGGAGTCAAGAAAAATTTGGGGAATTTGCCTATTGAGAATGGGCAGGGGTCTATTCTTATTTGCCTAAAAAAAAAAGTACTCGAAAAATTGTTCTCAAGGTTGAAATATCTTAGTTCCCTTATTTTTTGGGTGTGTGTATATGTAAGCCCCCATCCGGCTTCCACCACCTCCTCCAAATGTGTCCCTATCATTCACAAACACTAAGAGGGTCCATGGCCAAAGGTTGATGGCAGCTGGCCATTTCAGCCCACATCCTCTCAGGGATCCTATCGTTCTGGAACTCGATAGGAGGCCACAGAAGCTATTATACCTGTTAGAAATTTGCTAGAAGAGGCTTCTGGCTCATCTTCCAAGTTGAGACGAAGCAATTTCTGAAGAGGTTTAAGTTAAGAACCTTAGAAATCATATAGCCCAATCCTCAATTTTAGAGATAGAAGAAGTGTATTCAGAACTAGCTAGTGGCAGAGCTAGGAATAGATAGGGTCATTGACCTCCTGACTGCTAGTACTTGTTTGGAAAATCCAGAAACTTCTGTGTTTAGTTACACTGAGTTGGTGTTGAAGGAGAATCAGAACACACCTGCCATAGTTCATGGGGACAGGTGACTTTCCCTAGCCCACTTAGTGCCTACCTGTCCTCTTTAAGATGGCCCTGCCCTGGGCAGAGTCAAAGTGTTCCATGGGCAGCCCCAGTCTTTCCCTGTCCAGAGAATGACACCAAGGGACCATGAGGCCTTAGTTTCATAGGCAGGCACACCTTTGTCTTTCTCTGAAGCTTTGGTCCTGCCCTTAACAATTCTGGACCTTAACTTGGTTGGCTGTAAAATGGGCAGAATGGCCCAAAGTTTTTTGTCTTTTTTCTCTATCAGAGAAAGACTTTGAGCTCCTCAGAGAGAAGGCTCAGGGAAGAGATTTTTGCATGGCCCTGATGAGGGTGGGGAGACCAGAGATTAAAATCCAGCAGCAGTTGGCTGGTCCTACTGGCCTTATGGCTCTTGGATATCCACATCACAGGTGCTTACTCTGTGAGACACTTATTCCTAAGTTATTTCACAATGACCTTACAAGGTGGGGTCTAACTTTATCTCAGTTTTACAAAACTGAAAGTCAGAGAGAAAGCTACAATAATTTGCCCAAGGTCAAGTTAATAAGAGGCAGAGCTGGATTTCAGACCCAAGCAACCCTGCTCCAAGCTTGCCTTCTCAGCTACAAGGCAAGACAAATGGCACATCTCCTGCTTGGGGGAAGGAAGGGATTGCTTGACCAGGGGCTTCTAGAAAGGAAGATTATCTGTGAGAAGTAAAGGAATCAAGAGAAGAAAGTTGGAGAAGAAAGTTACAGGAATGGCAAGAACGGACGAGAAACTGCTCATTTCCCTCCCTGTAAATCTGCAGAGCTCATGTCCACCTGGGGTCTTTCTTCCAGTATGGTCCCCCTCTTGCCTACAGGGGGCTGGTAGAAGATCATACTGTAACCCAGGAATCCCTTTGTGAGGAAAGACATAGATTTGTGGAACTAAAGTTCATGGTAACTTCAATTTGTACAGGATGAGGACAGAGAAAAGGAAAGTGAAGTTTAAGTTAAAGTTCCTATCTACCCATCCCCCAAGTCTGTTTCCTGTGATGCTAATGAAGCTAAAGCATCAAGGTTTCTTCTTGGCATTGGTCCTTTCCAAAGCCCTGGACCTAAGGCTTTGATATAATTTGATATTAGTGTGTGTGTGTGTGTGTGTGTGTACACACATATATATGTATATATATTTGTTCCTCCTTAAGGAGAGCTCTCCTTTCAAAGCATATGTCTCTCAGGGCCCCATGAAACTTGAAACTTGGCTGGCCCTCCCCCTACCCTACCTGATTAGCTATGTGTTGGAGTTCCACAAGGCCCTGAGAAGCACCACTGATCTCTCCGCTCCCAGAGCCCTCCCACACAGTATAAACCTTTATTGAGGGTGTGATTCAAGTCACAGCAAAGCAGTTGGGTGAAGTTTTTGTAAAGAGGTTGCCGTGTATGCACTTTTGTAGACCTCAAAGCCACCAGAAGGTGGGGGCTTAGTGTGCTTTTTTTGTAATGATGACTATGATTTCTCTCCACAGAGAAGGGCTCACACATACTGGCATGATTTGAAGATGTATGTCCCGAGAGAACGTTCACATGCCAATTGTTGAGTTCCTTACCCTTCGTGCATGGATACACATATACAGTGCATGTGTGTAGACATTTTGGGTCTTTGTTCTGTGGGGTGAGTCATTTCTGTGACAGTCATATTCTGGGGCCGAGGATACTCAGTTTATTCCAAGGAACTCTATGACTGGGTTTCTAGACACTCACAAATGGCCAGTGCTGGTTTTGCCTGCTTATGAAGTCACTTCTTACATGCTCTGGCCAGATTTAGGGGAATGGAGGAAGATATAGCTTTGAGATGCTGAGGGTGTGTGAAGGACGGGAGGGCAGAGAGAAAGACCAGCAAACAATAACCTCATGCCCTTTCCTCCATCATGGGCCTATTTCTTCATGCCTATTTCTTCACGACTGCACAGTCTTCCCCAAGGCACAGTCCAGCTAGCTGAAGTAAAAACGGGGAAATTATTGGAAAGAGACTGGGGCATTTCAGGATGTCCTTGGGCGGAAGTTGTTGCAGACTACAGAGGGGTTGGAACCAGAGTGGAATTTATGAGAAAGCCAGCGCCCAGCCTTTCACTTTTCTAGGCCATGTGACCACTCCTTTCTGCTTTTCTTGGTACCCATGGAGCCTACTCTCTCTTCAGACCAGCTTTCTCTGCATCTCTAGGCAGTTTGCAGAAGAACACAGCTACACAGCTCTGGAGGCTACTCATCCTGAATTCAAGGGGCCAACAGAGACTGATTTGATTAGTGCTCTCAAGTCTCAAGCCCAAGTTCCTGGGAGAAGGAGACTAATGGCTCAGCTTAAGTCGAGTGTCCTCCCTCCAATCAGCATCAGTCAAGGGCCAGGGCCACGTGGCTGCCTGGATGGAAAGCATCCTAAATGGTGTCCCAAGTCAAATGGCTTATCCTTCATGCAGACCCCCCTACTCATACTATGGGAGAAGTCTATCTCCCCTGAATTTTCATAGTACTTCGTCCTTTATCTTAATACTACATTCAACCTGTGTTAGTATTTTTTTAATAAACATTTTATCCCGTGTCCCACCTATCTATACACTGGTTTGTTTATCTTCATATATCTTGCAGCTTGTGTGAAACAAATTGGACAAATAACTTAATAAATATCTGAAGTCATGATAATCTCCAAATAAGTCAATTTTCAGGAAACTTAAGCAATTTAGTCAAGTTTTTCATTTTCCTAAATTATCTTGAGTTGATATATATTGCTTAATATATATTAAAAATTAAAAATTTTAATTGGCACATAGTAATTGGACATATTTATGGGGTACAGAATGTGATTTCAATATATGTATTCAATGCATAATGATCTTATTAGGGAAATTGGCATATTTATCACTTCAGACATCTAGCATTTCTTTGTCTTCTTTGTGCCTGAAGGGCACATTCAAAATCCTTTCTACTAACTATATGAAATATTCAATAAGTTGTTGCCAATTATAGTTATCCTTCTGGGCTGTAGAACCTTAGAAGTTATTCTTCGATCCAACATTACCTTTCTATACATTAAAAGACTGTCTTGGCCCTGTGTGCTAAACCTGAGAGGTGAAAGGTGAATATCCACAGCCAGCTGTCCTGGTGTCTGGAGGGCAATAATGCTGGCCAGGCACTAGGGTCAGACTGAGCCTGGAGACCAGCAACAGCCTCTGGCCAGGGACATATTGTAGAAAGCCTTATGATGAGGTATTGCTTCAATCCTGCCATTGTTGACCTTTGGAGAGAGAGAGCTGGATGGTACGAAGCTGGTGATATTCTTCTTAGCAAACTGCCACCTTCCTCAGAAAGCACCAAATCGTCCAACTTTTACTCCCTCATGAGTGGAGCGGGATTTTCTACATTTTGCAATTGAATTTAATAAATCAAAAGAAAATTGCCCATTTGTAGTTAAAAAAAATAAGGTTAGCAGAAGTGGGTCTCCACACCCCATTGTCTTTTAAATTAGAAGCCCACAGTCCCTTAACCAAAGATATCATGAGGGCTAGAGAGAGAAGCGATTTCTAGAGACTGTGCCTACAGGGGAACATCCCACTAGACTGTAGTTCATTATCCCCATGTGCCTGGGGAGAATGGAATGGAGCTTGCTTCCCAAGATCTTTCTATGGCAAGTTCAGACCATTCACACCCTGGTCCCCTCCTACTGTCCAGCTCTGTCTCATCCCCTCCCCACTCTCTGTCAGCCTATAACCCTGATGGCCCTTCTTCAGCTCACTCATACACAACTTCTTTTCTCTTCTCTGTCAAACATCACTCATACTTCCAGGTCAAATTCAAAGGCCCTTGTCACTGTGAAAGCTACTGTAGTCTCTGAGTCAGCTCCCTTGACCACATTCGCCCAGCACTGTTGACTGACTTCTGTCTGTCCTCTCACCTCACAGTATTAGTTTCCTGTTCTGTGTTAAGTGGACTGAATTTGTGGAGCTCAGAGACTAGACCTTAATCATCTCTGTATTTTTAGGTGCTAGCAACAGCGCCTGACACAGAGCAGATTCTCAAAAATAGTCTATTGATTAGTGGAGGGTGATTTATCCGGGCCTCTTGTCTATAGGGGCTGGGGTAGGATGAAGACAACTTTGGGAAAAATTCCAACAAGCAGAAAATGACAGGGGCTTTCCACATGGAAGAAACAGTTTGGGAAAAGGTCCCACAGGGAGATGGCATGGGAAAATATGAGAGACTAGAGGGAAGTGGAGAGAGGGGAAGAATGTATTAGACCAAGATCTGAGCATGGGGCTGGCTCTGGAGATGCATTACGACACTGGTGAGGTCCAGGTGCCATGGCGCACGCCTGTAATCCCAGTGGCTTGGGAGGCTGAGATGGAAGGATCATGAGTTCAAAGCCAGTCTCAGGAATTTAGCGAGATCCTGTCACTAAATAAAATATAAAAAAGGATTGAGGATGTGGCTCAGAGGTTAACTGCCCCTGGGTTCAATCCCCGGCATCCCTCCTATCCCCCCCAAAAAACCAAATTGGTAAGGAGGTTGTCATCTACAGAGAAGGAAACTAAGTCTCAGGAAGGTCACGCAGTTTATGAGTTGGTGATGCAGATGGTGTTACACTAATTCTGTTAGATTCTCAAGCCTGTGGCTTATTAAGACCTTATAGAACAGTAACCAATTCAGGTTACCTGGAGTAAGTAAAGAGGAGTGAGAGAAAGGAAGTGAGGAGAGGTATACATTTCAGAGTTATATTATTAATAATACCCAGGGTAGGTTTTGGTTTCTTCTTTTTTACTGCCTTGCATGTTCCAAAACCCGTGCTAGGCACTTTTAATATGTCATTTCATCAAAAGTAACAACAGCCTCATTAGATGATCACCCAATTTTACAGATAAGGAAACTAAATTTCAGTAATTTGTTCAAGGTCACATAGTCCATAAATGATGGACCTGACTTAGGTCTTTTCATTCTGCAACCCAGGTTCATTGCCAAAGAGCGTAAAGTGTGAGTTGTAACTTATTAATTTAATTCTCAATGATATATAGGCATACAACTTCTTTTTTTTGCCATGGACACATTTCAAGTCTAGGCTTCTCTTCCAACACTGCCCTTCCCTTCCCATAAAGTTCTTTTTCCTACTTGTCCTCTTTGCTCTGTCATCTCCAAGTGACAAGCAAGGATCACTGCTAGCCTCAAGAAAAGGCCAATCTGCTGTCAGAAAAGAACAGTGAAGAAGGAAGACAGTGAGAGAGGATAGTGAGACAAATGTCAGGGAGCTATGGAACCTGGCCACAACGTTGGGAGAAGTGTCGACGGCCCCGGAGGGCAGAGGGAAGCCATTTCCTTTTCCAGCTACTTATCCTTCTTAGAGTGTAGTCCCGGGTGGATGAAGTTTGAACACCATCCTTTCTCAGAGTTATGTGGGCCTGCTTGATCAAAGGTGGATTTCCTGACCCCATCCCAATATTCAGAATGTGTTTTTGTGGGGCTCAAGAGTCTCCCTTTTCCGACCAGAATCCCAGAGAATCCACAAATTGAGAACATTGTCTTCTGCAATGTAATCCCACCCATGGGCTTTTGCTGTCGCTGCCAGGAGATCTGGGGTGCCAGGAACCTGGGGCCAATCAGAGGCATTGACCTGGAGGCCGTGTGTAGGAGTCCCCATCTTTCGGAATTAGTGATGTGGTTAGAGTAGCAACGTGACTCTCTGTGGACGGAAGGGGGTGGGTCGGATGTGAGAGTCTCCCTCCATGCACATGTGTGCGTCATCTGACTCATAGATGTGTCTTTACTCTCAAAAACAAGTCACTTTTGTTCCTGTCAGCACCTTGGCTGGCCTACAACAAAGGGGTAAGATAGATCTGGGCTGAGGTAGACAGGCCCAGACAGACCTCACATGATCCTTTCGGGCATGCTGAGTTTGAGGGGAGCAGGAAAGCATTATTTCCCTGGGGATTACTGAGGACAAAAACAAACAAACAAACAGATCTCCAAACCCTGCCAGAGGACATAGAGTGATCTACTTGCATGAGTTTTTAACAACCAGGGTTGGGAGTGATCTAGTCCAGAGCTCTTTCAGGAAGTGAATAGCAACCAGGATGTACTTCAAAATAATCTGAAACTTTAAAAAATAGAGATGTCTAGGACTCGCCACAGATCTGCTAAACTCAACCTTCAGGGCTAGGGGTCTAGAAATCTGTATAAGGCTCCCTGGGAATTCTGGAACAAACTTTCTGGCATCATTCCAGAAAATAGGACTTAAAACCATTCCCCCAAGGACTTAAAATAATTCCAGCTCAAACACTATAAAATTGTCTCCCTTCTCTCATTGCCTCATGTCTGTCCCTTTCTTTCTCCTCCTTCCTTCCCCTCCCCTTGCCACTATAACATGCAATGGGCTCAGGAAAGCTTCTTCCCTCATTTCTCTTTATAGAGTAACCCAGGGAGCTGTTTAACTGTAACGTCCAGGAGAGCTTCGAGTGTATGGAAATATGAGGTGCCTGCCACTTATACCTGCCTGCCAGATTTGCAGAGGACAACTGCAAGATGTGGGCTCCCAGGCCTTGCAAATCATGAAGCAGAATCGGATGACATTTGTCTAAGTCATAGGCAAGAAAGATCCCTCACTGGGAGAGAGGAGCCAAGGAACTCTGAGGTCTTTTCCAACACATGTGCTCCCAGACTTCAATGTTAATGTTTCCAAATGGTTGTTTTCTTGATTTTCATCAATTTTCTGAACTTTCTTAGGTTTCATATCTGTAGGTAATCCCCAGGTTGGGTGCATTGGAATAATTTGGGTAGTGAGAAGCTGAAAGTGACTATAGATGGAAGGATTTAGGCTGTCTGAAGTCTCCCCAAGTGGGCATCATTTGAGTCATAGACTGCGTCTTTGCTCTCTACAAAAATCTTTTATTGATGTCAGCGTTTTTTCAAACACAACAGAAGCCCAGTGAGGAAAGGTGATGCCTAAAAGTGTCCCTAACCAGAGATGCCTGACAGAATGACCCAGGGATCAAACAGAAACATAGGAGAGCAAACTTCAAAGAACCCTGCTCCACCAGTGTCCTTGAGGACTTTCTGCCTCTTTGGGGATGGAGGAGTAGAAGATGAGCTGAGATTTTTTAACCTAAAATTCTCTATTTGTTCAGGCTCCGAACTTCTCTTAGGTTGTAGGAAAAATCGCTGTGCCTTTGAGGCACTGAACAGCACTGACCACATGGGAAAAAATGACTGGAATCCCAGAGGAAAGCTCTTTGGAGAAAGACTCTACAGTCTCCTTCCTTTCCAAAGCATACCTTTTCCAAACCATACCTTTTCTTCTTCAAAGCTCGATTCAGTCCTTGGTTCTTCCATGGATGCTGTTCTGGTCATTCAAGCACTAAGTGATCTCCCCTGCCCACACCTGGCTTCGATGCTAGAGTATACACCTATGTCCAGACAGGTCCTCCGGCTTTTAATCATGCATATATTTCTGACAGCTCTCAATTAACTGCCTTGGATTATTTACATTTTGGGCTAGCTTTACCTTCTCAAAGAGTCTTTGAGCACATTAAGAGTAGAAGTCCATCCCTACTCAGTGTTGTTCTAGGTCTTCGTTATATACACATATGTCTCAGGTGGCAGGTGCTATAAAGAACAAGCAGCACCAGGCGTGGTAGCGCATGCCTGTAATTCCAGTGGCTCAGGAGGCTGAGGGAGGAGGATCGCAAGTTCAAAGCCAGCCTCAGCAATCTAGGAAGATGCCAAGCAACTTAGCGAAACCCTGTCTCTAAATATGTATATAGAGGCTGGGGATGTGGCTCAATGGTTAAGTACTCCTGAGTTTAATCCTCTAGTACAAAAACAAAACAAACAACAAACAAACAAAATAAAAGGTCAGGCAAAGAGGAGTTGATCAGGGAAGTTACTGATCAAGAAAATAAATGGCAACTTCATTTTTTTTTTGTTTATTGAAGAATACTGTATGCCAGATGCTAAAAAAAAATTACACCTGTGTGACTAGAATAAGCCATTATAAAATGGAAGTGATTTGAATGGAAGAACATTTTTACTAGGCTGGAAAACGTGGCCATTGAATTAAACTCGGAAGTGAGAGTCATGACTTGAAAATGGACACTGCAGGAAACTAAATCAGTGAGTAAAAGACAAATTGAAGATAAATTTCCTAGAACACAAAAGCAAAAGATAAAGAAACGAAAACGAAAGAACAGAATAAATGTGAAAGACAGATATCAAAGAACCAACCTACAAATAACTGGAGTTCCTAAAATAATTCCTGGAATTATTTGAGACAGAAGCCATATATAGAAAATGTATTAGCTTTTTTTTTTTAAACATTTTTTTAGTTGTAGATGAACACAATGTCTTTATTTTATTGCTTTGTATGTGGTGCTGAGGATCGAACCCAGGGCCTCATGCATGTGAGGCAAATGCTCTACTGCTGAGCTACAATCCCAGCTTAAGTAATTTTACTTAATTAGCTTTAAGTAAAATCTTATTTTAAAAACGGAATGCACTTTTGCTTACTGTATTAATTAGGAATCTGGATTTGTTAGGATACTAGTTTAAAATGGCTTGAATGTAATGAAGTCCAAGAGTTCACCAGAAATCTTTCCCTCCAGCTCTTGCTTTCCCTTGGGTTGGCTTCTGCTTCTCCTTTTCTTTCCTTCTCCTTTTTCTTCTTCCGTATCCTCCTCCGCCTTCTTTTTTCCTTGTTGGTACTGGGGATTGAACCCAGGAGCATTTTATCTCTGAGCTATATCACCAGTACCAGCCCTCATTTTTAAAAAATTTAAGATAGGATCTTGCTAAGTTGCTAAGGTTGACCTTGAACTTGAGATCCTCTTGCCTCAGCCTCCTGAGTTGTTAGGATCAGTCATGCACCACTGCATCCAGCTTAGCTTCATTCTTGGGTGGGTGGTTCTCAGAGGGTGATGCTCAGGATCTCTAGATTTGTACTCTTTCAGCTTCCAACTACAAGGGGAAGAAAGGGTTCATCCTTTCTATTACTTGTGCCATTTAGGGTGAATTCTCACTGGTCTTGATAGCTTCACTTGAGTCATGCACTCACACTTGAATCAATCTATGTGCCTGAGAAGAGGTGTTGCCCCAGCTGTGTTGACAGCCCACATCTGCTCCTAGAATGAGGAGTGGACCAACATCATCTAGTGTCCACATGGACTGCAAGTCAGGGAGAGACAGTGTCCCAGAGGAAATTGGTGTTACTAATTCCAGAAGAAAGGGGAATGGAGGAGGCTGGGAAGAATGAATAATATTGTTGTGCGCATATTAATTAAAAGAGTATGTTCAGACCTATCTAAGTAGAACTTTTACATCTAAAGGATGACCAAAAAAAAAAAAAAAAAAAAACTTTATAAATCTATATACAAGGAGGGAGAAAAAATGTCACCTATGCTTCAAATTTCTCCTCCACAACTCTAAATTCAAAAATTATAATTCCCAGGATTCTCTTTGAGCAAACTAGAGAAAAATGAATTCAGAGCAATAAGAACAAAGTTGGTACAAATCATCACCAAGTCTGGTAAGTTGACCTCTGAAACGTGCCTCAGGTTGGTCCCCATCCACTGTCACCTTTATCATTACCTAAATCCAAGCCAGTATCATCTCTAATCTGGTCACTGCCATAGCCCATAACTTCCCTTTCTCTTTTGTTTTCTGCCTTTCTAAGCTGATTCCCACATATGACCCCAGTGGTCTCCTGATAAACCACATCACTTTACTTCCTTGCTTAAAATTATTTTACATCTATGGTATGTAGAATAAATTCAGTTTCCTTACAATAGCCTTCAAGACCTTGCCTGATTCTGCCTTTACTCATTATACCACCCACATCCCCCTTTGCTTGCCATACTCTCGTGACACAGCCATCAACAATTCTTCTTGCTGTGAACATGTTGAGCTCCTTGCTCTATCAGGACCTTTGCACATGCTTTTCCCTCTACCTGAAGCTCTTTCCTCAGTCTTCTCTGGAAGGCTTCTTCTCTTTCAATATATCTTGGTTTACTTAATCACTTCCTCAGATGTAATCTGGTTTCATGATCTAAAAATAACCTTTTTTCCTTCTGCATTCCTGAACACCCTTTTCTCAAACTACAAATTGCAATTTTTAATTTATATAAATTGTGTGTGCGTGTATACATGTGCACAAATGTGCTTGCTTACTTGCATTACAGCTCTGTCTCCCTGGAAGGTGAAGGCAGAGACCATATTTATTTTGTTCAATACTGAATTCCTAGATGTAAGCATTGTGTGTGACACAGAAAAGATATGCAATCTATATTTGTATGAAGAAGAGAGAGACCATGGCAATAAGGTAACTATGCATAGAAACAAATGTATATATAGAAAGAAACTAAAGTAATTGATTTAACTAAAATTTCTAAGGTAATGGAAAACATTTTTTTTTTCTGTTAAAGAAATGAATTATGATGTTTTAACAAAGTAGAGAACAGATTTTAAAATTTCAGATTAAATGAAAAAATCCAGAATATGGTGCTTTAGGTTTCTGATTTAGTGCCATAAAAGCTGATATAGAGTGGTGTGAGGTGGAAGTTCTGAGAGTTGGGTCAGCTGTGAATGTACTTGTAAGGAAGGATAGAATTCAAGAATTGAGGAGAGGCCTGAAGGGCATTTCCTGTGTGGGTACATGCGTGGGCCTGTGTGCGCATGTCTCAGGTAGGATAAAATAGGGAAAATCTAAGAGAGCGGAGAACTGGAACTGAGACAGTAAATGGAGTGAGCTAGGAGGGTAAGAAGCACCCAAGACTTCTGGTAGTGGAGGACTCTCAGTGGGTTAGGAATCAGAGCGTAATCCAGAACTGTCTCCATGAGGACAGAAGTTTGATCTTGGAGTGCCTTTGTGGTATAGACATGTGACTGCAGCTGACACACGCCTTGGCTGGAGTCCCAAGGAAAGGCTTCCAGCCCATTCAGTCTGTGGACAGCAAGGACACCTTGTGGTACAACAAGGAAGAGGAGAGAGAGGTGCAGGGGCTGCCCAAGATAAGGGGGCATGAGCATCCTGCAGGGAGACAGAAGGTTCTGGAAACAAACTTTCCCTACTCCCCGTAAACCCAGGAGAAGGTACTGTTTAGGGAGAATGAACAGAGTTGTTATCTAGCCTTGGAAAACAATCTTCTATGTTGATAATAATGTCCCTCAAGGCAGTCTCTTTGGGTGTTGCTGCTTACAAATTGGGGCACTGCTGTAGCTTGGATCTGGAATGTGTCCCAAAAGCCCATTTGTCAAAGGCTTGGTCTTACTGTGAGGTTTGAAACCTTTAGGAAGTGGGGCCTGGTGGAAAGAAGTCAGGTTCTCAGGGTGTGCCCTTGAAAGGGATACTGGAACCCTGACCTGTTCTCCTCTCTCTTGGTTTCCTGGCTGCCCTCAGGTGAGCAGTTCCCTCTGCCAGGACCTTCCATCATGATTTTTTTTGCCTCTCCACAGGCCCAAAGCAACAGGGCCAAGTGACAATGGACTGAAACCTCTGAAATTGTGGACCCAGAACAAACCTTTTCCTCCTTTAAAACTGATTTTCTCAGGTATTTTGTTATAGTGACAGGAAGCTGACTTACAGGGGCTGGTGTGACATTCAGAGGCAGAAGATCTGTGCTGAAACACCTGATTCTGCCATTTAGTGTCTGTGGAACCCTGACCTATCTTAAGACTGTGCTTACCTGAAAGGAAGGGAGAGTGACCTCCACATCCCTACGTGTGATCTCCATATATGATGGGCTTTGTCATCTGTCAGGTTAGTTGTACTTGGTGCTTGACAGTGGTGGTGGTGGGGAGTGTGGGCCCAAGCATCTGAAATGCCATCTGTGGTCTTGACCTCCACTGGCTTTCCTGCAGCTCCTTCCTGCAACTTAATCTCAACTGAGTACAATAGTCCTCGGTCTAGCCCACAATTCTGGGAGGATTTTAAAAGATGATTGTATGCTTTACTCAGTCTTTGAGAAAGATTGCAATGTACCCATCCCAAACTCTGGGCATTTATTTAGTTTTACAAAAATCACCAGAAAAGGTATATACCCAAAGGAAATGAAATCGCCACCTCGTGAAGATATCTGCGTTCTTAAGGTCACTACAGCATTATTCACAGTAGCCAAGATGTGGAAACAGCACATCAGCACACTGGCAGATGAATAAAGAAAATGTTTTATATACATGTATGCTATCTATGTTACATTTATGTTACATGCACATTATCTATATCATATATTCTGTTACATATATAATGTTATGTATATTTGTTCTACGTGTTACACATTATATACACATACGTATACATGTTATATCATTCAGCCTTAAAAAAAGAGGAGATTCTATTATTTGGATGGACCTGGAGGACATTATTCTAATTGAAAAAATCAGACATGGAAAGAAAAAGAATGCACAATCGCATTATATGTGGAATTTCAATTTGCAAGATACACACACACACACACACACACACAACACACACACAACACACACACAAAACTTGATACCCAGAGACAGAGGGAACAGTGGTTACCATCGGTAGAGGTGGCAGGATGGGAGGAAGAGGAATGGGAAGATGCAGGTCAATGGCTACAAAGCAGAAGACACAAAAGATGGACAAGCGTGGAGATCTAATGTACAAGGACAGTTGTTAATACAATTGCATTTTTCTTTTTTTTGGTACTGGGGATTGAACTCAGGGGCACTCGGCCGCTGAGCCACATCCCCAGCCCTATTTTGTGTTTTATGTAGAGACAGGGTCTCACTGAGTTGCTTAGCATCTCGCCATTGCTGAGGCTGGCTTTGAACTCGCGATTCTCCTGTCTCAGCCTCCCCAAGTGCTGGGATTACAATCATGAGCCACCGCGGCCCGGCTCTACAATTGCATTTTATTAGACATTCTTATTAAATAGATTTCAGCTGCTCTTGTCACACACACACAAAGGAGTTATGTAAAATGATAGATACATTAATCTACTTTGCTACAGTACCCACTTTATTTCCTATGTGTATCCCATAACATCATGTTCTAAACTTCAGATATACAGTTAAGGAAAAAAAAAAAAGAGTTTGTGCCGTCTTCAGCCGTTAAGTACTATGAGAAAATAAAGCTGGAGGCACTATTGCCACCAGATGGCACCATAACAGTCTTGTGCATCAGCTGAGATCAACTTCAGACAGGAACTGGAGCAGCTGGGAGGGTGGGGGTAACTTGAGAACAGTGAGAAGGATGTATTTCCATTAAATGACTTCTAAGATACTGTCCTTCAATTATAATGAGGTTGGCAGGAACTTTCCCAGGTTAATGAGTGAACAGCACGTTGTGGTTTAGCAATCACCAACCATGTTTTTGAAAATCTCATAACCTTACCTGGAGCAGTTGCCTTCAAAGGAATGGCTGCCCATTCTAAGACCCACCCCAACCCCTCCTTATTGCCACTATATTCACAATTTGGGTCAGAGCTCAGCTTTCTCTGGGGTTTTGAGGACAACTATAAAATCTGACACAGGATGAAATAGTTTATATACTAAAAGAAGTACAAGATTTTGTTAATAAATATTGGCATTAATGTGGGAAATATGTGGAAGTATAAATTCTAAGGGTGTTAGAGGATGGAATATAGCCCTGGAGTAGGTTGAATTTATTGTGTGTATTTATTAGATATTGTGGGTTTAATTTGTTAGTTCTTGCAAATTGAAGTGATTCAAAAGTGTCTTGGTTGGCTAACTGGACCTTGGACCCAAAGGCACCATATGCTTAATTAATTTAAAGTGCATCTTCAATGAGAGAGTAACTTTATCACAGGAAATCTTCAACTACATCCATTGGAGGGCCCAAAGGATCTTCTTTCATTAAGACATGGAGAAATACATCACTGAAGATGTATTTGCATCTTTGAAACATTCTATGCCTTCTGTGAGCCAGATACATGTTGAAAGATACTGCCATAGAGGTGGGCTCTCTGATTTCAATGGGAATGATGAGATTCCCCTGATGCAGAGGCCAAATGATATAACTTAACCATCAGAGACAAGGGAGCTACACTTAACCTTTAAAAAAGAAGGGGCATAGTGGTAGTCAAAGTATTTAAAATGTAAGGATCTTTAGTGGGATAGTGCATCTAAGAATGAAAAAAAGTGACAGCTTACTAAAACGTTGCTCGATCCATATAAAAGATCTAGTTTCTAGAAAACAACCTGAATAGCCACCCTCTCATTCACTTTGCAGTCCTAAGCCAGTTCCAGGCTTAAGAGTCTCTTGATTGAAGGTAGGTGAATGACCTATGTGAGTTACCATCTTTCCCCAGCCATTTGAGTGCTTGCTCATGGGGCATGTGTATAGATGGCCATACTGCTAAGGTTGAGAATTGTACTTGGACTCACAACATGAACTTTCCCTAATCAAAGATTTTTTGTCTACCAATACTGCTGAATGCCTAACTTGGCAACTAAGTTGAATTTCTGATATGGCACCATTCCTTGAGGGGCCCACCAAGCTCCCAGTAGCAAATTGATTACAACTCTTTCATCAGGGAGGGAAGCAACATTTTTTTTTTCTCATCATAAAAGACATGTATTCTGAGTGTAGATTTGCTTTCCTGCCTCCAAATCTTCTGCAAAAATCACCATCTGCATCACAAAATATGGCATACTGCAGACAATGTTGTTTCTGATATATATATATATATAAATAACAACAGGCATTTCAAACAAGAACTGTAATGGGTTCGTGCCCACAGAATTAACCAGTACAACCACATAGCCCATCATCCAAAAGTAGCTGGTCTAATAGAAAGATGTAATGGCCTACCAAAGATTCAGTTATGGCACCTGTTGGGAGATTATACTCTGGAAGGATAGGGTTCTATATCACAGGCTGCAGATTGTTATATGGTTCTGTGTTTTCCATAGCCAGACTACATGAGTATGGGCAGCAGGAGTAGACAGGGCACTGGCTCTTCTTGCTATTAAATATCAGTCTACTCATAAAACTTTTACTTTTCACTTCTGCAACTGAATTCCACTGGTTTGGAGTCTTGATTCCTAAATGGGGGAATACCTCTACCAGGAGATACATCAATGTTCATTAATTTGGAAAATAAAGCAGCTATTTGGCTTTTTGGGCTTCTCATGGTACTGAACCAACAGCCAAAGAAGAAAGAAGACTGTTACTTTATGGCTGGTGGGATTAAATTTTTTTTGGGGTACTAGGCATTGAACCCAGGGGTGCTTAACCACTGAGCCACATTCCCAGCCCTTTGAATATTTTATTTAGAGACATGGTCTCACTAAGTTTCTTAGGGCCTTGTTTAGTTGCTGAGGCTGGCTTTGAACTTGAAAATACTCTGTCTCAGCCTCTCAAGTTGCTGGGATTACAGACATGCACCACCACGCCCAGCTTGGGGTGATTCATCTTGATTACCAAAGGCAAATTGGATTGCTGGCACTCCATTAGAGCAGGGAAGACCATATCTGGAACCCTGAGGGATTTTCTGGGATGCCTTTTAGGATTTCCATGTCTGATAGTCAATTTAATAGAAGACAGCAACCTCTCATCTCCTGGCTAAACACATAACAACCACTGATGGTTCAGACCCTTCAGAAAAGATGGATTACCCTGTCATACAAAAACTCCAGTCATCTGGGAACTGGATGAAGATCAAGGAAGCATGAAATGGGTAGTGGAAGGAAGAAATTATAAATGTCAGTTATGGCCTCATGATCATTTACTTGCTTTGTGTGTGTGTGTGCACATTATTTTATTCTTCTTTCTCCTCCTTAACCATATTATTTCATGGAAGTTTTGTTGATTGTTAACTCTACAATTTTTTTTTTTTAGGAAATATATTCAGATGGGACTATGGCTGAATTTGAGAAGTAATTAACATGACTCAGATGAATGCAAAGATGACGGGAACTTTACAATTCTGAATTTAAGAAGAAGGCGACACATCTTGGTTTATATACAGAATTGTTTCATTTTGTTAGGAACAAACAAAGAATTTTTGTGGTATATTGAGGTTCACATTTTTGTGGAGTGGTGTTATGAATGCTGAATAGCCAAAGGCGGGGACTGCATCTGTTCTTATGTTATTGCCTCTCAGTGCTAAACCCAACCTTCTATATTTTGTGAGCCTAGGACTGGAACCCTGAAAACATCATTTTTACTTTTCCAGTTGGCTCTGCCAATAGGGACACTAGATGGAGATTTCAAAGCTAGAGAGAGAACAATTAGTTCTCCTTTCTGTTTGATTCCGAGGGTTTCCTGTCTGTTCATGGTTCTCTGTCACCCCAGCAAATCTTCATCATAATATCAACACTTTCCACTGTTAGCGGCAAAGGAATCCAGTTTGCAATTTTTCTTAACACTGTATGAGCTTCATTGTGTCTTCCTTGGGTCTACCAGGAATAGTCAGCAAGTACCCCTTCTGCAGAGATTTGGGTCCTAATCCCCCCTGGTCCCCTCTTGTGAGCCCAGATGACAAGCACTGGCTGAGAAATGTCTTCTGCTCAGAGATATGAGTTTCAGGTCCCCAGAGCCTCTTTACTAAGTTTCCAATTTTGAGTAATTTCAACCTTTTTCGTTTGCTTTCTGAGATCTTAGCAGTTGCAACCTCCATGATATTTTAGAGTCCTCTTTAATCACTTTTAGTTACATAAATGATAAGTTTTATGTGTCATTTTGGCTTGGCTGGTACCCAGGTATTTATTCAAATTCTAACCAGGTGTTATTATGAGAGTTTGTTGAAGATGTGGTGAACATTGTCACTACATTGACTTTAAGTAGATTACTCCAATAGTGTGGGTGGGCCTCAGATGATTGGTTGAAAGACTTCTAAGAGCAAAAACTGAGGTTTCCTGGAGGAAGAAGAAATTCTGCCTCATGACTGCAACATAAGCTCTTGCCTGAGAGCTTCTAGCCTGCTAACCTGCCCCAAGGGTCTTGGACTCACTAACACCTACAACTGTATAAAGTCAATTACTTGGAATAGATTTATTTATATATATTAAGAGAGTCTGGTTCTGTTTTTCTGGAGATCCCTGGCTGATACAGTTACCTGGTTAAGATCTTTGTACCTGTTAACATCTACTAAATTCTTTCTATTCAAATAACTGATGCAGTTTCTAGCTCCTGACTGAACCCTGATTCAGCAATGCACAAAAGCAAGTTTTAAATGCATACTTTTATGCTTAACATAGTTTCAATAGCTAGTATGGGTGGCGGTGAGTCCAGTGAGTAGAATATTGCTTAGGCAGAGAAATCAGATGCCAAAGCAGAATTTGTAGGTTAGAAGACTAGCAAGAGACAGTGGTTAACACACAGAGCATGCAAGCAGTATTCTGTGGTAGGGAACAAAGGGGATCAGAGCCTCAGTAGAAACCAGTTGATTAAGATTTAATTAGAATACATTTTGAACATATGCAGATTCAAAGGACAATACTGTCTACGAACAGCAGCAAAAGTCCTGCTAGGACAAGACCATCTCAGTGCAAAAGAAAAGGAACATCATGGGTCATATAACAGATTAGAGGAAAACCCAGGGGATCCGAGCAGAAGCTACTTGCCTGAGAGAGAACTCTGTATAACAAGTCATCTGAAAACCTAGAGGCTTAACATAGGAGCAATGATTCATTTTGGTCACAATGCTGCACTCAGGGCAGGGTTCAGTCAGATCATTTCTGACAGTGTAGCTGTCATTTCCACATAGCGTAGCTGAAATCCCTCAGCTGAGGCTGGCAGATCCCCTTCAAGATGTCTCACTGGCGTGTCTGTGGCTAGTTCTCTGGGAACTCAGTAAAGGGAGTGGGTTGTGAGTTTCCTTTCCATGTGCCCCTCTCTCCAGGTTGTTTGGGTTCACTTATGTCTGAATTCCAAAACAAACATCTCAAGACAGATAAAGTAAGACCTGAAGTAAGACCTTGACGTCTCTACCCAAACACTGCCATAATGATACCTCTGCTGTGTTCTCTCAGTCTGGCGGTCATAGAACCCAGATCCAGGGCAGGAAACATAAATCTCAAAGAATGCTGGAGCCATGCTTTAAAACTGCCACAGAGGAAATATTAGAAGAGGCAATTAAAATTTTACTTTTGAGAATTTCTAGCTGGCCAAGTTAACTGGTAAAATGCATGTAGTTCTTTCCATTGGGTAGATTCAGTCACACAAGTCCTTTGAAATCCTAAGAAGGTGTCCTTTTTTTTATTATTATGTATGTGACTCTGTTTTTTTTTAAAGTTTATTTATTTATTTAATGACTTTATTTTTATTTATTTATTTTTATGTGGTGCTGAGGATCGACCCCAGTGCCTCACCCATGTTAGGCAAGCGCTCTACCGCTGAGCCACAAGCTCAGCCCTATATGTGGTTCTTTTTTTTTATATATATATATATTTTTAGTTGTTGATGAACACAATGTCTTTATTTTATTGCTTTGTATGTGGTGCCAAGGATCGAACCCAGGGCCTCACGCATGTGAGGCAAGCGCTCTACCGCTGAGCTACAATCCCAGCCCCTATATGTGGTTCTTTTGATAAGGTCAGTCCTACCTGATTATCAGCTATCATTTCGGAGACTAGAATCAGCAAAAATAGGAGAAATACAATCCTGTGTAAAACACAGTTTTAGTAAGAAAATGACACCAGGGCAAATCTTAATCAAAAATATCTTAAAAGCAATCAGATAAAAATGACTCATAAGAGAAAGAAGAACAAAGATAGAGATGATAGCAGATTTCTCCTGGGAAATAATGCAATTGAGAAGACACTGGACTAGTATCTTTCAAGGTCCAAAAGGAAACAGAAACTGCCAGCCTAAAATTCTATACCTGGTGGAAATCTCTTTAAAAAATGAAGATGAATAAAGACTTTGTTCTAGACATACAACAGGTGAAGGTATTCATTGCCAGCAGATCTGAACTACAAGGAATGTTAAAGACAATCCTTTGGACAGACAGAAAATGGAATTCGAAATGCACACAAAGTCATACAGAGCACTGGAAATATCCCTATGTGGGTAAATCTGTAAGATCAAAGCCAATCTTTTAGTGATAATTGTATAAAAAATAACAATAATGTATCTTGGAGTTTGTAACATAAGTATAAGTAAAATGTATGCAATAATTACAAAGAGGCTGGAGGAGAGATATACAAGTGCACCCTTCCATTCTTAGACTTTACATGAAGTGGTGTAGCATGTTTTGAAGGTGAACTGTCATGAATTAAAGGTAATCAGAGTATATGAAAGATGTATATGTGTAAAGGTATACATGGAGCCCTAGGCTATAACAACCACTGAAATAGAAACAGAGTTATATGTAGTAAGCCAACAAGAGAGATGAAATGGAACAATAAAAATAATTAATTTCAAAAGAAGGAAGAAAAAGAAGGAAAAGGTGTTAAAAACAATTGGTTCCACTATAGTTTGGATCTGAGATGTCTCCTGAAAGCCCATGTGTTGAAGGCTTGTTACCTTTAGGATGTGGGGCTTAGGGGAAAAAAGTAGGTCAATTGGAGTGTTACTTTGAGGGGATATTGGGATAGCAGACTCTTTTTGTCCCCCTATATTTCCTGGCTATCATGAGGTGACTCTGCCATGCACTCCTGCCATGATGTACTGTGCTGCCACAGGCCCAAAGTGACAAGGCCAAGTAGTCATGAGCTGAAACCTCTGGTATCATGAGCCAAAATAAAACTGTCTTCCTTTTAAGTTTGTTATTTTGGGTATTTTGTCATAGCAACAGAAATCTGACTAATACAGGTAGAAAGAGAAAACAAATAGCAAGAGAATAGTCTTAAACTTAGCCATATCAACAATCATATGAAACACAAAAGGTCTAAAAAGCAGACATCATTATATTGAATTTCAAAAAATCAAATATAAGAACCAACTGTTTAAGAAATGTACCTTAAAGACATAAGGTTAACAATAAAAGAATACCGAAAGATGTACCACGATGATGCTGGTCAAAAGTAAATCAGATATACCTGTAGGCCCATATCTATCTATATATATATACCTATATTTATATCCATATCTGTCTTCCTTCCTTCCTTTTTCTCTCTCTCTCCATTTCTCTTCCTTTCTTTTTTTCCTTCTTTTCTTTTTTCTAGTACTAAGGATGAAACTTAGGACCACTCTACCACTATGCTATATTTCAAGCCCTTTTTATTTTATTTTTTATCTTGAGACAGAGTCTTGTTAGGTTGCTGAGGCTGGCATTAAACTTCTTATCTTCCAGCCTTAAGCTCCCAAGTTGCTGGGATCATAGGCATGTGCCACCATTCCTGGCTATCACACACATTTCAAAGTAAAGTATAGTAACAAGAATAAAGAAATAAATTTCATGATGAAAAGGGGAGCAATTTATTGAGGACATAATCTTAGATGGTTATGTACCTAATAGCAGGGCTTCAAAATATGTGAAATAAAATTTTATAGAACTACAAGGAAAAATAGACAAATTTACAGTCATGGCAGAACATCTCAATACTTTCTCAATAAAGTACCTAGTCAAGCCAGGCACAGTGGCGTAAGCTGTAATCCCAGTGGCTTGGGAGACTGAGGCAGGAGGATTGTGAGTTCAAAGACAGTCTCAGCAAATTAGCAAGGCCATAAGCAACTCAGTGAGACCCTGTCTCTAAATAAAATACAAAAAAGGCTGGGAATGTGGCTCAGTGGTTAAGTACCCCTGAGTTCAATCCCTGGTACCAAAAGAAAAAAAAAAAAATCTAGGCAAAAAGTTTGCCAAGATATAGAAGACTTGAGCAATGTTAATCAAACAAGACAACCCAACTGACATATATAGAGCATTCTCTTAACAATATTACAATGCACATTCTTTTTTCTTTGTTTTTTTTTAGATGTACATGACAGTAGAGTGTATTTTGATATGTCAAATATACACATAGTATTACTTATTTTAATTAGAATCACAGTCTAGTTGTTGTTCATGAAGTGAAGATTCACTGTGGTATAGAACAAATCTTTTTACGTACACACAGAATATTTACCAAGATAGACCATAGTGTGGGCTATAAGATGAGCTTCAAAAAAATTTAAAAGAATTTGAGTCATACAAAATACATTCTCTGATCATGATGAAATTTAATTTTAAAAAAACAGTAACAGAATGATATTTGAAAAATCCCCCAATACTTGGAAATTAAATAACACAGTCATACATCACTTAGTGATGGGGATATGTTCTGAGAAATGCAGTTAGAAAAAGAAAAAAAAGAAATCCATTTTTAGATCATTTTATTACGCAAAAGTCACAGAGTAAGCCAGGCGTGGTGGCGCAAGCCTGTAATCCCAGCACTTAGGGAGGCTGAGACAGGAGAATTGCGAGTTCAAAGCCAGCCTCAGCAATGGTGAGGCGCTAAGCAACTCAGTGAGACCCTATCTCTATATAAAACACAAAATAGGGCTGGGGATGTGGCTCAGTGGTTGAGTGCCCCTAAGTTCAATCCCCAGTACCAAAAAAAAAAAAAAAAAAAAAATCACAGAGTATGCTTAAGACAACTAAGATGGCTACAATGTCATTAGGCAATAAAATATTATGGAACCACCATTGTATATGTGGTCTGTTGTTGACTAAAAGCTTGTAGGAGACATACGACTGTAATTTTGAATGACCCTTGGATCAAAGAAGAAATCAAAAGAGAAATTAGAAAGTATTTTTAAATGAAAACTCCACATGTCAGAATTTGTGGAATACTAGTAAAGCAATACTTCAGGGGAAATGTCTAGCACTGAATACTATATTAGAACAAAAATTCTTCAATCTGATAAAGAGAAATTATAAAAAATCCATAACTAATATCATACTTAGTAGAGAAGGACTGAAAACTTTCTCCTGATCCCTAATAACAGGAACAATACAAGATTTTTATTCTCATCACTTCTATTTAACATTGGATTTGAGACTCTAGCTATTACAATAAGACAAGAAAAAGAAAGAAAAGATACCCAGATTGGAAAGAAAAAAGTAAAACTATGCATTTACAGTGTATATAGGTAATTCTATGGAATCTACCTTAACATACTAGAATTATTAAGGGAGCCCAGCATGGTTGCAAAATGTAAGATTGATATATTAAAAATTGACTGTATTAAAAATACAAAAATTAAATGTGTTTCTGTGTACTGTTAATGAACAAATAGAAATTGAAATAAAAATTGTTTATACTAATATAAAAATATGAAATACTGAAGGAAAAATTTGACAAAAGGTATGAAAGATTTGTATAGTGAAAACTACACAACAGTGCTGTGTGAAGTTAAAGAAGACCTAAATAAATGGAGTCATATATATTGTTTATGGGTCATAAGACTTGATATTGTTGTAGCAGTTTTCCCAAAATTGATCTACAGATTAAACAAATACCAATCAAAATCCCAGCAGGCTGTTTTTGGTGAAAATTGACAAGCTCATTTAAAATGTGTGTGGATATTCAAAGGACTTAAAGTAGCCAAAAACATTTTGAAAAAGAATAACAAAGTTGGAAGGATAATGTTTTTTAAATTTCAAGACATATTACAAAGGTATAGTAATCATAGAAGATAAAAATATATAGGTAGATCAATGAAGGAGGATGAGAGTCCAGAAATAGACTCTGCACATATGAACAGCTGATTTTTGATGATAATGTAAAGGCAATCTATAGAGAAAGAATAATCTTTTCAGCAAATGGGACTATAACAATTAGAGCCTATTAGTTTTATTTATTTTTTGGGGGGGTACCAGGGCTTGAAATAAGGAGCACTCAGCCACTGAGCCACATCCCCAGGTCTGTTTTGTATTTTATTTAGAGATAAGGCCACACTGAGTTGCTTAGTGCCTCACTTTTGCTGAGGCTGGCTTTGAACTTGCAATCCTCCTGCCTCAGCCTCCCAAGCTACTAGACTTACAGGCATGTGCCTAGCCAGATCACGTTTATTTTGAAAAGCCAACTTTGATCCTTAGCTCACACTATGCACAAAAAATAACTTGAAAATGAACCACAGATTTAGATGTACAACCTAAAATTACATTTTATTTTTTATTTAATTTTACTTTTGCAGTGCTTGGGATCAAAATCAGGGCCCTGGCAAATGCTGGGCTCTACCACTGTGTCATATTTTCAACCCTAAAAATACAAAACTTTTGGATGAAAATATGGTAGAAATTCTTTATAATCAAGGCTTAGGAAAAAAATCCTCAGATATGAAACCAAAAGCAAAATCTGTAAGAGAAAAAAATCAATGACTTTGACTTAACTAAAATTAGAAACTTCTGTTCTTCAAAAGACACTGTTAAGAGAATGCAAAGGTGAACCATAGATTGGGAGAAAATATTTGCAAAGCATATATTTGATAAAAAGACTTATATCTAGAAAATATAGAGTACACTCTAAACTTCATGATGAAAAAAATAAACAACTCAATTTTAAAAATTAGCAAAAGATTTGATAAAATGCTTCAGAAAAGTTTATTGTTACATGTATATACTTAAATTTTCAGCATAATCATGAATAGAAAAGAATGTCAATCTATAGCTTCCAGATCAACAAAGAGTAAAATATGGAATGTAGAAAACCTTAACAAACTAGGAGAAGGCAAGAAAGAAGAAAAAATGAGGGAGCAGCAAAGGAAGATAAAAAAAAAAAACCACAAAAAAAGTTATATAGATGGCAAGTAAATATGTGGAAAGATGCTCAATATCATGCATTGTTAAGGAAATGCAAATTGAAAACACGAAGAGATAACAACCACATTGGAATTAGAATGGCTAAGAATTTAAAAGGCTATCCATACTAAGTGTTGGTGATGATAGGAGGAACAAGGGATTTTATAACACTGTTGATGGGATGTAAAATGTAACACCTTGGAAAAGAGTTTCAATTTTTTTAAAAATGAGACAGACATCTAGCCTACTCCCAGGCATTTACCCCAAACCAAATACGTATGTATAACCAAATATATATATTATATATAATATATAATAACTTATATATAATATATAATAACATATATATAATATATATAATAATTTATACTCAAAGGTTTATTGTAGCTTCACTTCCATATTAGAAACTGTAGACATTCCAAATGTCCATTAGAAGGTGAATGAGCAAACTGTGGCATATCCATGTAATGCATATGATTAAAAAAATGAACTATTCATACATGCAACACAATGAATGCATCTTAAAATAATTATGTGGAGCTAAAGAAACTAGACAAAAGACTTCATATTTTATAATACTATTTATGTGATATACTAGAAAACCCAAACTAGTCTATACTGTCAGAAAGCAGATTAGTGCTTGTCTGAGCAGGGGAAGTAAGTGAGAGGGGCAGGAAAGGGACACTAATGGTCCAGGGGAAAACTGCTGGTGGTGCTGGGTATGTTCACAATCTTTTTTTTTTTTTTTTTTGCAGATAATTTTTAAGATTTGTTCTTTTTAGATATACATGACAGTAGAGTGTATTTTGACATACATACATGGAGTATAACTTCTCATTCTTGTGGTTATACATGATGTGGAGTTTCACTGGTTGTGTATTCATATTTGAACATGGGAAAGTTATGTATAATTTATTCTACTGTCTTTCCTATACCCATCTCCTCCCTTCCCTTCATTCTCCTTTGTCTAATCCAATGAACTTTTATTTTTCCCTCCTTGCCCCCTTATTTTGTGTCAGCATCTGCATATCATAGAGAATGTTTGGCCTTTGGTTTTTGGGGATTGGGTTATTTCACTTAGCCTGCTAGTCTCCAGTTCCATCCATTACTAGCAAATGACATAGTTTCATTCTTTTTTATGGCTGAGCAGTATTCCATTGTGTATATATACCACATATTCTTTTTCCATCATCACAATCTTTATTGATGGTTTTATGGTGTATAGATATGTCAAACTTTTCAAATTGTAGACTTTAATTATAATAAGTCAATCAATTTAGAAGTTGACAAAGAAAACAATTGAAAATTGTCCCTCCGTTCCAGGTTCTACTTAGGTTCAGAGTTTAGTATTTCTCTCAGTGTTTAGTATTTCTATCATCTAATCCAATATAGTAAACCCTAAACAAAAGTGGTCATTGCAAATTTAAATTCATTGCAATTAAAATTTAAAATTCAATTCTTTAGTGGCAATAGCCATACAAGAATTCAGGAGCCATGTGTGGTTAATGGCCACCATATTGAGCAGTGCAGATGATAAAGTGTTTCTGCCATCGGAGAAAGTTTTCTCAGCACCTATCTTAGGTGATGTAGTGACTCAGGAGTTGCCCTCGTCTCATCAGAACCTTGGATCTTTCACTGGTCACTTACTGAAAACTTATTTATTTATTTATTTTAACCAGAAACTTCAGAACCTTTATATAATTTATCTCTAGTTCTTAGAAGGAAAGACTTTAAATCAGGGAGACTTGAACAAACAATTATCTAAGGCTCACTGTTTACTAAGTGGTGTCCCTGAAGTGCAAATCTGTATCCACAAAGGCTGAATGCTTAGGTGAGTCTCCTATATCCCATGACCAGACCACACTTCTTTCATTCTTTACTTGTGGAGGTTTCTTTTCATATTCAACCTTATTTATCCCTTCTAGATTTTATTTATGTAATTTTAGTATCCTCATCCTGCTGTTCCATATGCCCACTCACCTTTCAACTACCTGCCTTTAGCAACTTGGACAAGAATATCCTCTGAAACTTTATCCAAGTGAGGGATATAAATGATCAATAAGACAAGAAAATGGAGAGTGGCTTACGACTGGCTATTAGAAACCTTTCCTGTTTAGGTTGACATCAGTCTACCAGTCTGTAAACTTCAAGGAATTAGAATTGCATCCCATTTCTGTCCTTTTCTCCAGATTTTGGAGATACGCTCTGTGTTTGGAGCCTAAAGACCCTTTCACACCATCTAGAATCATGTACCAATATTAATTAGCTGGCACGATTACTTTTCAGATGGTAGCCAAATGGTGTATGCTTCTAAGAAAACATGAGGCCGGGCAGATCAAGCTGTTGGCAGCTCGTGTGGATTCTTGTCATTTCCACCGAGCCTTCCTCCTCCTCTTTGCTGCCCCCCTCACTAAACTGATTGTTTTGATTATCTGCTGCTGAAAAAAAAATTCTCAAAACAGTGGCTTCAAACAATAACAATCATTCATTTGCTCCCAGATTTGAAACACGGGCATGGCTTGTTGAGAACACTTGGCCTTTGCTCCATGTGGCACAATTCTGAGGATCTCATGACCTCGCCTCGTATCCCCCTGCCACCCCACTCTACACCTCATTTCTGAACTTTGCCCGATTGACCACTCTGTGTTTTCTTAGGACCTAACATCATAGGCCTTCTCTGGGCCTCTGTCCCCTGTGTCTACACTTCCCTTTCCTTGACTAACTCCCAAGGCTCAACCAAGGTGTTACCTTTGAGTACAAGCTTTCCCTGACACCCCACTCCCACACCCCTCAGTCTGTATTACTACCTGTCTACTGTGCTCCACAGCACGCCTTGAGCCCCCTTGTCAAAGCACTGATCCTACTGTAATGAATCGTCCTTTATATCTGCCTGTTTCTCTCGCTAGACTCTTAGCTCTTCAGGGAAGGAGTATTATATTCCCAGTGTCTAGCATAGCATGTGGGGTATAGTCCATTGAGTCACCGAATGATGTGATGATAACGTGCATTGTGTAAGCTCACATTATGCTATGAAAACTCCAGATTAGCAACAAAAGCCAGTACTTGTGAGGAACCTCAGGGAAACAGGTTCTCCTGAATCCAAAATGACACAAGTTCAGGCGCACTGAGCATTTGGAACCAGGTCCATGTGCTCTAGTGCATAGCACAGTGGACACTCGAGGTGTCTGCCACTGACAATGTCATCATTACCACACCTGCAGATTTCAGAGGTAGACTTGCCCTTGCCAAAGGCTCTTTTTACTCTTGGGGTTTTCTTAGAAAAACCTTGAATGAACTTGGCTCCCTTCCAGATGTTTCTTCTCCTCTGAGAGTTCCCTGGAGCTAGCATTTCCAAAAGAGGAATCCTTTGGGAGAGGAAGCATGTCCAAGACTGACAGCTTGAGTGCATCTTTCTCTTGGCAAAGGCTCAGTTTCTTCTCCAGCTCTATCAGCTTTATATTTGCCTATTGGCTTCCATTGCAGCAGGTTGATGCAGGAGTTGCCACCTGCCAGGTGTTTCTGAGCTTCTCTGGGCCTGGCAGAGTTAGGAAGAAGCAGAAGTGAGTTCAGTGCCAGAGCCTTCTGGTATGCTGCCACCCTGGAATCAGCATCCACCTTCCCCATGCGTAGTTTGGAGGAAGGCTGGAGGGAAACCCCGCCCACTAGAAGGAAAAGGAAAGCTATTGATGCTTTGGGGAAGGTAGTTCTGCACCTTAATTTGGAAGGAGTGCCCAGGTTTTTCAAGCTCCCTCTGGGCTTGCTCTTGCCCTGCCTTTCTGAGATGGCCAGGAGCTGAAAAGTCCCAGAATTCTCCTTATTATGCCCACACCCCACCCTACCTGGAATTTAGAAGAATGCAAGCATAGCATTTTAGCCTGAACTGTGATTAATATTTGGTGCTGGGAAAACTGGGTTTCTTGGTTAAGCCTGAAAATATTTTAGGCAAAGGAAGAAGGGAAATTTCCAAGATGCCTCTGAGAGAGTCCTGGGCAAGAGATTTGCATGAAGAAGGGAAATGGAGGAAGGTTCGTGGGGAAACAGCTCTGGAGCAGAGAGCTGAACAGCCAGATGAATGGGAAAGGCAGATGTAGGGCCCACGAGGAGCCATGTCTGAGGGCACGGTTAGGGCAAGAATCCTGGAGAAGTTTCATGAATACTGTGAAAAATGAAGGGCATTGAAATTTGCACACTTATTCCTTGCCGTGTTTTGGGTTATGCCTCATTTCCTTAGGAAAGTCTCTGACCCGCAGGCCTTGTTAGGCCCTCTTGTAAGGCTCCCATGGGGCAGCACCATCACAACCCTCATTCCATTCTGGAGTCAGCCTCTGAAGGTCTAGATTCCAGTTCCTTATTTGTGAACTCTAGGACCTTGTCCAAGCATTTAACCTCTTAATGTACTGGTCAGTTTTTGTTACTACAACAAAATATCTGAGCCTAAGTTTTTACAAACAAAAGAGATTTGTTTAATTTACAGTTTTGGAGGCTGAAAGTCCAAGATCAGGTGGCCTCATTGATTTGGCCTCTGGTGAGGGTCTAATGGCAGGTGGCACCATGGCAGGAGTGTGTGGGAGAGGGAGAAATCACATTGTAAAACAGGAAGCCAGAGCGATGGGGAGGGTCAGGTTTGCTCCTGTTATAACAACTTTCTCATGAAAACTAACTCAGGGGTCTCATGAAAACTAACTTAATCTCTAGCAAGGATGGCCCCCAATGACCTAAGGACTTCCCACTAGGTCCTACCTCAATATTCCCACATTGAGGACAAACCTCTCAGCACAGGAAACTTTGAGGGACAAATTCAGACCATATTCAAATGATAGTATCTACATTTTCTCAATCTATGTCATGTAGCTAAAAAAACCTGTCTTCTCAATAAAGTTGTAAAGATTGAATAAATTAATGCATCAAAACTGCTCAGCACAGAGCCCAGCTTGTGAGTGGAAAGGGTAACCATGACAACAAATGTTTCATGACCTGTCTTCCCTCCTTCTGTGAGATCTTTGCAGGGCCAGGCTGTCCACCTCTATCCACTGCTGTGCGTCTAGAACCAGCACAGGGCCCAGCATGTCAGGGAAACCCCGCTGAGTGAATGTATAGGTGGCTGAGATGGGATCCAGTTAGGGCTATTGTTTCATTGTGTGGACTCTCTAAATATTTTTCCCAAGGAATTTCAAGTTAAAAAAGACCAGGATTCTTCCTGAATAGAATGACTATGGGTGACCAGTTTTCTTTTCTTCTACTTTCCTGTATGCTGCACAATTTTTTGCATATCAAAACAAAGATTACTTTTCTATTGGTTTAAAAATATTATAAAACAAACATAACACTCTGCATTGTCTGGAAGGAAGGCGCTGTCCCAGTGGATACGAAGGGGTAGGTAATGAATGGAGTAAGCGGCGTGTGCTTCTGCTCTCCGTTCCTTCAGCTTCTTGGTCTTCCAAGCCTCCTTGGAGGTCATACAAGCTCTTCCTGCTAAAGAAATTCTTCAAGCACAAAGCTATGGGGATGATGGTCCTTCGTCTCTTAATTTTAAAAAGGGAAACAAGATGGAGTTCTAACAGGAGTGCCACGTCTTCAGAGGGAAAGAATGTTCTCAGTCCTGAGTCTTGTGATGCCAGGAAATGATCGTGAGTGTGCTCAGGGGGAAAGGTCTTCCCCTGGTGCTGCCACTTGATACATCAGTGGATGGTTTGTCTTTAGAGGCTTGGGTCCCCCAGGTGGAGGGCAGCTCTACCTCTGTCCCATGAGGTAGGGAGGGAGAGTAGCCCTGAAGGAAGAGTCCCAGACTAAGAGCCAAGATGCTCACTTCGTAATTCCAGCTCTGCATGGCTGCATGATCCTCCAATCACTGAGCCTCAGCTTTCTCATTTGGAAAAGGAAATAAGAACATCTTCCCTATTTATATGGAAGTTTGAGTAGAAAGTAATATCACATTTGAAAACGCTCTGGAGAGTGTCAAGTGATGGATAGATGCTATTCGTGAATGGGGTGAGAGTACTAGTGCAGTAAAGTACAGACCATCTGCAGTGAGTTATATTTATGCAGCTTGCATTTTCAGATTCAAAAAACATTGTTTCTTCCTTCTTCTAGGAGCTTCCTATGTTTTATATTGTTTGACCTTTATTTGCTCCATATTATAAATGAGAAAACTGAGGCTAATAAGAGAAAACCTTATATAATTTGCCCAAGATCACATAGCAGAGTCTGAACTCAAATCTAGTTTTCTGTTTTTAAATATTTTTAAAATTTGTTCTAATTGGTTATACATGACAGAAGAATGCATTTTCACACATCCTACATAAATAGAGTATAACTTCTCATTCGTCTGGTTGCACATGATGTAGAGTTACACAGGTCATGTAATCACATATGCACATAGGATAATAATGTCCGATTTATTCTACTATCATTCCTACCCCTGTGCCCCCTCCTCTCCTTTCACTCCCCTCTGTCTAGTCCAAAATACTTCTATCCACCCTCCATTTTGAATTAGCACCCACATATCAGAGAAAACATTTGGCCTTTGGTTCTTTGGAATTGGCTTATTTCACTTAGCATAATATTCTCCAGTTTCATCCATTTACCAGCAAATGCCATAATTTCATTATTCTTTAACATTGAGTAATATTCCATTGTGAATATATTCCATAGTTCCTTTATCCATTCATCTGTTGAAGGGCACCTAGCTTGGTTCCATAGTTTAGCTATTGTGACTTAGCTACTATAAACATTGATGTGGCTGTGTCACTATAGTGTGGTGTTTTTAAATCCTTTGGGTATAAACCTAGGAGTGGGATGACTGGATCAAGTGGTGGTTCCATACTAAGTTTTCTTAGGAATATCCACACTACTTTCCATAGTGGTTGCATTCAAATCTAACTTTTCTATTCTCAGTCTACTTAGAGTGACTACATGTCTAGGATTGCCTCAGACTTTCCTAGTTTCAGGACTGAAATTTCTGTGTCCCAGGACACCTCACTGTTCCAAGCAAACTGAGATGGCTGGCCACCCAAATACCGATGCTCATTCTATAATTCAGCATCATTTGGCTTTGCCAATCATGGGGGAGGTTGCAGATTTATGAGAGAAATTATGCAAACATGCTTCTTCCTAATGAAGAAATGACTCAAGTCCCCCCAGCCATGGGAGGACCCTTTACATGCAGGACTATCATGAACAGCTGGAAGAGCAGGTGGGTAGGTCCCTTCCAGTGCTGGATCTATTTCCATTTCCTGACCACCATCACTGGGGCAGGAATAGCTGAGCACGCTGTAACCTGCTCGTAGGCAAGGACGTTGGGAAAAAAGCATGTCTTCCTTTCCAGGTGAATGCCCCTCCCCTGTGTAATATAAATCCTGTACATATGTTTGCAACTATGATTCTTAATGTAGGAGAGGAGGGCAGAGCAGGAGTTATCATTTCCATTTCTCCAGAGGAGGAAGGTGAGACACAAAGGTAATCAATTTGTCCAAAGTTATACAATCAGCAATTGCCAAAGTTAGACCCAAATCCAAGTCTTTTTTTTTTTTTTTGTAATGCTGGGGATCGAACACAGGGCCTTGAGCATCTGAGCTTGTGCTCTATCACTGAGCTATGTCCTCAACCTTGAGTCTTTTAATTTAGGCTTCATGACATCCTGAGGACTTTCTAGATGGATATCAGAAGGAAAGTTTATATATGTGTGTCCTTTCTTGTAGAGGTTGGGTGGAATGGGATTCCATATATTTCATCAGTTTCTCAAAGGAATGAATCAGATATCATGGATCTGTGCTCTGTGCATAATTAATCTTTGCTGTGCTTAAGAATTGATCATACAACAAAAGGAGCTTTAGTGATGGTCAGCTACTCTGCCACTTCCAATGTGCTTAAATATAGTGCTTCAGGGTTGCTAGGCAAAATGATTAATTTTACTTTAGTGCAGCCAACCAATATTTTTCTTTCCCTGCTTAATTATTCTTCAAAGTCTATAAGATAATCAAGTTCAAAAATTTTTCTTTTGATGCCACATTTTATTGAATTCTCAACATAGATACATACACTTAAAGAAATAAAAAAAGACTATGTAATTCATCTTTTAAGAGCCAGGATTACTTGCCTATAGCTCCTATTGGATCTAATCATGTTGAACATTGGGTGGGGAGCATGTATGTCCTTTGGGCCTAATCACTCTGATTTTCCTCTGGAAGGGCTTCACTGAGGGACCCAGGAGAATAGGGTTTCTATGGTAGGTATCTAGGGGCTCCTCCCTGCTGAAACCTGTTCAGCAGGGACGCTGTTCATGTGGAACTCTCCTAAACCCCATACAGGAGGACATGGAGAAACACAAAAGAATGATGTGATAGCCCATGGCTTTGGAAGGCCCCATTTCCTGTCATTCACTCATTTATTAATTCACTCAACAAACATTTATGGAGTGCCTGCTATGTGCAACATTTTGGGAATAAAGCGATGAGCTAGACAGACAAAATCCCTGCCATGATGGAACTTACATGTAAACCAGAACTCAACTTTAGTTCTTGAAGAAAAAGGTTAACTTAACAAAGGAGCCATCTGGTTGGAGACACGGTTGGTCTTAGGCCTCCTTGAGCTTCAAGTCTGATAGGAGAGAGGTTTCAGGATGACCCAAACTATCTAAAGTGAAAATGAACAAAGCAAAAAATAAGTCCACAGGTGCTGAGGGAAGATCCAAGAGAAAAGAATCCAGGAAGGGCTGTGAGAGGGGGCTTTCTAGAGGAATTGTACCTTGCCTTAAATTTTATCCCTAAGCTGAAAATTCCAGGTCACTTCTAAGTAGATATTGACAAGTGGCTTCCATTCAGCATGCTGCACTGCATGAATTTGAATCTGGAGTATGATGCAGATTTAGCCAACCCAGGGGAGAAAAATCTAGGAAAGCAAGTCTGGACTGAGCTTTGGGCTTTCTGAATAGACAGGATCCTATGAGCTGGGATGGTACCCTAGAAGAGTGGCACTGCAGGGACCCAATGTGGATAAAGGTATGGTGTGCTTGGCTTGCTCTTGTTCCTCAAATATTTCAGACTCATTAGCCTTGGCTCTGCCACCTGCTTGCTTTAACTGTGCAGCAGCCAGAGGTATCCAGCCCAATGGTCTCCTCCCAAGTCTCCTGAGGTGAAGCCCTCCCCAGGAACTCCCTGGCTCCCAGCACCTGTAGACACAGCACTTTTCAACTGATATGGTTTATTTGACCTCTAAGGGAAAACCCACATCCAATTTCCACAGAATTGTAGTTTCTATTAACATGCCTGGATTTGTTGGTTGGGATGAACACTCTTAAGCCACCCTCCATTACATTGGCATTTCTACTTTTCCTTGGCTTGGAGGGAAAAGATGTCTTTATTTCTGTAGGAAGAAAGTTTGAAGTTACAAAAGGTCACAAAGATCCTATGAATGGGAAGAGTGCTGGATTGAGATTTGAGGGATGTGACAATTTGGCTGTATGGCTTTGGGCAAGACACTTCTGAGTTTCTGTTGTTTGTTCATCTGAAGTTAGGAGACTGGACCAGATGCTCTTTGGTGTCTGGTATAGTGAAGTGGTTAAGAATGGAGATGCTGGCGTGGGGCTGCCTATGACTGCACCCAGATTTCTCACTTACCCCTGAATGCCCTTGGGTGAGTCTCAGCTTGCTTCCTTATCCAAAACAATAGACGCAGAAATAGGACCTATCTCATGGAGCAGGTGTGAAGATTAAACAAGATAATGCATATAAGTGCTTAATACAGAACCTAGGTTTAATACTAGTTAGCTACTATTATTTGTCTAGCTCTTTCTGTGTATGAATTTTGAGTACATGAGAAATGTTAGATATTGGAATGAAAGGTATGAAGAATATTTGGCCTTATACCATTCTTCTGATTCTTCCTGGAGCAAGTTGATACACAAGAGCTGTAGGAGCACAAGTTTTCACCTCCTGGGAGCTCAGTGGATTTGAGTGACATGATGCCTAGAAAGAGATATTGTAATATGTTTATGTTGGCAGGAAAGGGGATGGAAGTGACATGTTTGTATGGCACATTATAAAATAATTAAATCTTCATCTTCCATTGTTGTAAACTGATGGATAGTTTGTAAAAAAAAAAAAAAGGCATTAAGAAATAGTTTATTCATGTTCCTCAGAATTATATATATTAGTAGTGAAAGAGGAAGCTGAAAGCTGTTGTCCATGGAGCACCGGAATAACAATAGGGAGGACTGCAGCCACCAACACTGTTTTTATCATATATCTTCTAAAATCATCTACTTGGACATCTTTAATTAAAAATAAAAATTAAATTGGAAAATATAAAGAAATGCAATTTGTTATTCTAGGGCCTGTGGTCAGAGGGGGTTTGCTGTTTAGTGTTGGACCTGTCACTTGCATGAGCTCCCTTCAAGATCCTGGAGGGGCCCTACTGACACATTTACACATTACATGTTCTCACAAAATTCACAGAAGTAAAAGATTTTAAGTTTGATCAGTTAAAAACAGTGTCCTCTTTCACTCTGGCTTCCTCTCTGTCATACTTCCCTCATACCAAGTGACATTAGAGAGGCTGCCGTGTTTGGAGGATTGGGTTAGAGTAATTGAAGATGTATTTGGCTTTTAGAGATACGCCTTTGAGTGGTTTGTAATCACATCTGTGTGTGGTTAGTATATTGCTAGCTATCTCTGTATAAAAATGGCATCTGGAAATACTTGCTCAGATCCACTGTGCTTATTCCTGGAAATGTGTGGGTAGTAGCAAAGTTGGAGATATATGGCCCCAGAAACAAGCATGTCAAAAATTCTTCCAGTCATCAGGCATGGTAAATGTAAGCCAAAGATTTGGTTTTCATTAAAATTCAGTAAAAATGAAAAAGTACACTCGGTAATGCCATATATACAATTATGAATGAATAGCAGACCTTTTCCTTTTCCAATGGGAATCTTGTGAAGCAGATTTTTTTTTTCAGAATTCTTTTTTAGAGGGCATAAATCTGTAATATATTTTATACATTCTAACTATCAACAAAAACTCAGTTTTGCTTAACCACACCAGAAAAAAAAACCCTTATTTTTTATTCTCTTTCCTGAAAATAGCATTAAAAAATTTCATCATCACAGAAGAAAAGAACCAAGAGATGACAGGTAATTAATTAGTAAAAGTTTTAGTTTGTTTTTATGGATTTTGTGACATCTGTGGCATTTATCAGCTCTTAAAAATGTGAAACAATGTGATATCTTTTCTCATTCTAAACAAGTATTTGCTTTTGTTTCTAATATGGTATCTGATTTTGAATTCCATTTCCTGAAAGGAACCCCACCTCTACCACCAAACGGTATGAACTCCCAGCCCTATACAGCCTGGGTCTAGCTGGCCCTGGTCATAGAGGTCCAGTGTAGGGAGGCCAATTTTAGCAAATGAAATTATAAAATGCACAGGTAACTCTGAACCTCAGGTAGATAAACCCTGAGATGTGCTTATCTGAAATTCAAAGTTAATTGGGCATTTTGTACCCAGGGGAAATATGGAAGAAGCAGCAGCCAGCTCAATGAGTGGGAGCATGAGACAGAGGAGGAAGGGAACTGAAAACATAGAGACTCCACCGATGAGGCTGAGGTGGATTCTGAAAGTTGGGTGGGTGTTTGCAAAGCAGAAAAGCCAAGGAAGAACTTTCTAGGTGAGAGGGTCCAGCGAGGTGTGGGGTTCTCCAAGAGCAGGTGAGGGGAGTTCAAGCTAGGTCTGGAGTGTGATAGGTCTGGAAGTCATGGGGCGGGGGTTTCCTTTGGCTGGAGGCCCCAGGGAGCCATGCTGGCACTTTCAGCCTGTAATCCCCAAGTCTAGGTTTGCATCTTAGGAAGTCTGGCTGCCAAGGGCAGGTGGCTGTTGGAAATGATCCCTGGTTGGTAACCCTCAAGAAGGCATTGCTTGTTCTCCTTCGATTACCTGTTCCCAGCCCCTCTTCATCTCCATGGGAGCTGTCTTATGGTATCTGAGCCACAGGACACAGTTACAAATCGTGTCTGACGCTCTAGATTAGCAGGTTTGATTGAGAGCCCAATGGGGAGAAGGAAAGTCCAGATTGATGCAGCATAGGTGTGCTAAGTGGATTTATCTTTCTCTTCCCACTAGCCTGGGAGTGGCCAGATTGGAGTTCCTTAGGTCATCAGCTTCCTGGGTAAGCACAAGTCAGAACAGCTTGGCCCCAGAGAGTGACATCATCTCCCTGCTGAAAAGACTTAAGGCCCCCAATGTTCTAGGTTCTAAGTTCCTGGTTCCCTTCCATTCCACCTGACCCTAGGAAGACAAGGCATGAACTCAGGAGGTGGGAGTTTGAGAACAGTTGAGCACCTCTTTGCTGCCGGGGGAGAGGTGGTTCACTTATTTGTCCGTCACTGTGGTAGGAGAGTTGAACTCTATGCTCTTTTTCTTTTTTTCAGATTAGTTTCTAACTTCCCCCAAGAAGAAAAACTTTCTTGGGTTTAAATTTTCCATAATTGGAATGCTTTTCTATTTTTTTGCTTTAGTTTCAAAACTATAAACAATCCTAAACATATCATTATGATCAAGATATATTTACCAAGACCTTTGAACATTTACATTCTTTTTAAGTCTCTATTTGCTTTCCACATGACACTTTCACCCATCAGCATCAATATTACCTCTTGTTTCCAAAGCCCTTGTCTGTCATACTTTTTATAGTTTTCTAGTCCTCATAATGGGTTCTTCCTCAAATTTAACCAAAGCCATTTGCATAGACCTAATTCATTTGATCTGGATCCTGCAGCAGAACTGCACATCATCAATCCCATTCTCTTCCCATAAAAGTGGGGGTTGGGGGTGGGGGAGCATGGTAAACTCTGAATTTGTGCAATTTTTTAAAAAAAACAGCACCAGTATCTTTTTTTTTTTAGTTGTAAATGAACACAATACCTTTATTTTACTTACTTAATTTTATGTGGTGCTGAGGATGGAACTCAGTGCCTCACATGTACTAGGCAAGTAAGTACTCTACCACTGAGCCACAACCCCAGCCTCTGAATTTGTGCAGTTTTTATCTGAGCTTTAGGATTTGTGCCTGAGAGTGGGCAGGCACTCCTTCACAGACAGAAGATTGCCCTGGCACTGAGTGAACCATTCATGAAATTGGAATGAATATTGGGGGGCTGGGGAAGGCATTGGAAGGTATGAGGGGGCTAAGTTAGTGTATTCTTCATTCTGCTTTTCTAGTCTTCCTTCACATGCTTTCTGCTTCCCCATTTAACAAATGGAAAATTAAACTCTGGTCTCCTAATGGTCTCCCAGTACTAAGGCTAAGTGAGACACCATGTGTATAGACCATATCTATAAGTTTGATCATAATCCTGGCTGGGGTTCCATTCCATTTTAAACTATATTTTTATTTTTTATATTAAGTGTTAGGCAGCGAGGCTTAGGATGGTGAGAAATCATTTTATTGTCCCCCTCCTCTCAATTTAGGGGCTCAAAGGCAGCTGTGAAATTAATAGCAAAGGCTATCATTTTTGAATTGCTTCTTTTTGTGCTGGGCATTATGTTGGGGGCTTATATGTAATCTTCATGGCATCTCTACGTGCTGAGTGTTCAGTAGGCACCATTTGCACAATTTTACAGGTGAGTTAATAGGCACAGACGCTGAGTGGCATGCCTGCAGGCTGACAGCCACAGGGAGCAGAGCCTGTCAGCCCAGCTTGTGGTCCTGGCCACTCTGACACATGGCATGCTGGAAATGAAGCTATAAACACATCACATATTTTCCCATTCTCTGCAAGCTTCCTGATATGACATCTTGGCCTTGAAATGAAAGCTGGGTCAGAACATAGAGTCTGTGTGATGAGAGACTTGGCATGGATGATGTTGCAATCCTCTCGTATGTGGGGCCTGGCTCTGAGCCAGGCAGCTCAGGCTGTGCTAGGAAAATGGCACCCACCTCCCCACCTGCCCCATCCCAGGGAAATAGGGGTGGGGTGTGGGAGATTTCTGGAGTGCAAAACTGCCTTTCACCCTCTCTTCAGAAGGAGCAGAGGGATGTCCATCAACTCCTAAGGAAGTGGACCTACCTCTCTCTTTTCCCCATTGCACAGCATGGGAGTAATTAATACTTGTTAAGGAGTATTTACCATCATGAACCACTATAGTCTACTGCTTCTCCTAACATTATTATTGCATTAGGTCCAAGGTGCTAGACAACAGGGCTTCTAGCCTCTGGGCTTCCTTTCTTTTGTACCTATCCCATAAAAAATCCCTGATCCTCCCTGTCCCTTTTCCTTCTCTGCCAGGACTGTCTCCCTAGCCTGGTTGTAGGAGCAAGACCTGTATTAGCCCTGTGGGGTCTCTAATTGTACCTCATCCCAGAGTCACTTCATTTGGTAAACATATGCTTCATTTATTGTGGGAATTCGTGTTTGGAGAGGAAGCTGTTTATATCCTATCTTAACATCTCTCAAACTCTGGTCCTTGGAGAGCTTCTCATTTAGATAAAGGGTATTTAGATAAAGGGTTTTCTAGCCCAAAGCAAGGATTCCAGATCCTGTTTCCAGCTCTGTCACTACCTGCTCTTAAACTCCATCAAACTCGCAGTCTCATTTTCTCTCTCTCTGCATTGGTCAAGAACGAAAGGACCTTCTAAGGGGCTAGACAAAGGGGAAAGAGATAATGTGCAAGAAAACTTTTCATACAAGAGGGAAAAATGGCTCTCTATGACGTTCAGCAAAATGATGTATGTAAAGCACTTAGCTCATCCCTGATGCATGGCAGGTCCCCTCTGGCTGGATGAGGCACCAGGGAGATGGCTTGTGCTGGAGGCAGAGGCACCTGCAGAGTCTCATGGGTGAGGCCATTCTGAGAGTACTTTTCTTAAGTTTGCCTGCAGGGTACAGTTGGTGGCATGCCACAGCTCTTAGGAAAGTGACCTAACTTGGATTTTTCTGTATGGACATGGAATTGCAAAGAAATTCTTATTTGCATGGTGATGGGGAGTTATTTTTCCCAGAAGCTGCATGTCCAGACCCAGGAAAAGAAGCATTTCTTAATAATGATTAATCAGCTATATCACAAAGGAAAAAAAAGAAAATAATTAAGGAAATGAAATATTAAAGAAATGAAGGGGGGAAAAATCTGCCAAAGGTGGACCCACCCAGTAAACTTTGACAGTACTTCCTCTTATCCACCTGCATAAAAGTGACCAGCCCTTTCCAAATGGCAAAGAGCACCGGGAGAGAAGACTCAGGAGCAGCTGGCAGGCACAAGGTGAAGGTGAGGCTGGTGCTGGCTTCGTCAAGGGCTTTGTTCCTCCTCATCCCGGCTTCTGTCCTTCAGGATTGCAGGGGGATCTGTTATCACTATGTATGGCCTGTGCTGTCCCGGGCACTGGTATTTGGTAGAAAGGGGAGAGGTATTCCATATGGGAAATGAACTTTCTGGTCTAACTTCTTTTTAATGAGAAGAGATGCAGAAAGAAGGAAAGGAAAAGAAGGAAGAGAAGAAATAAAAGAAAGAGGGAAGAATCTCATATCTTTACTATTGCTTTTTTTTTTTTTTTTTTTTGCGGGGGGGTGGCTATTGGGGATTGAACTGAGGGGCACTAGACCACTGAGCCACATCCCCAGCCTTATTTTGTATTTTATTCAGAGACAGGGTTTCACTGAGTTGCTTAGTGCCTTGCTTTTGTTGAGGCTGGCTTTGAACTCTAGATCCTCCTGCCTCAGCCTCACGAGCTGCTGGGATTACAGGTGTGCACCAGGACATCTGGCCTACTATTGCTTTTTCATTCCAAGAACTGTGCCAGGTAATTTATAATGTATCTTTTAAAAATTCCTTGCAGTATTAAGTATCTTCTTATTGGGTGGTTGTTGTTGTTGTTGTTGTTGTTGTTATTTGCAGTGCTAGGGATAGAACCTAGGGATTCACACAAGCTAGGTAGATGTTCTGCCACAAAGCCACATCCCCAGGATTTAAATATCTTTTAAAATGGAAGTTGCACTCCTGTGTGGACCTGATCAGAAATTGGTTCCTGTCTGGTGCCAAGGGAATGGCTGGGATCTGCAGCTGAGATGCCAGAGGGAGAGTGTTGTAAGTAGCGAGGTGCAGGGGGATAAGGAAAGGGGGCTCAGGGTTGACCCACCACCTTCCGAGTCCTGGTCCTGGCAGGCTACTCAGCTCCCCTAAGTATTAGTTTCCTTCTTGGTAAAATGGGTTAGAAACAGAATTCTCACAGGGAGGTTGTAAGCATGAAGCAAGATAATTATGTAAAATGCTTGGCACAGTACCCAGCACACATGGTGTGTAGGATAAATGTCACCTCTTATCTGAATGGGCCAAGATGTCTAGAATTGCCTGGACAGGGATCAGAGCTCTGGGGGACTCTTTACAGACTTCCTGCCTTATTTTGCCAGAAAGAAAGATGTTCCAAAAAGAGAAATCAAGCTCTTTAGCTTTCTGTGTGCCTCACCGTGAGGTCTCAGTTGACACCTGCTCATCAAAGAGAGAGGAGGATTTGCTCTTTTCCTGACTTTCTAGGGAAGGAATTGGGCAGGCAAGGCTGAGGGTGTCGTTCAGTGGTAGAGTGCTTGCCTAGTATGCATGAGGTCCTAGGTTCCATCCTCAGCATTGCAAGAAAATTAAAAATATATATAAATTAAAAACAATCCCAGCACTTAGGGAGGCTGAGACAGGAGAATCACGGGTTCAAAGCCAGCCTCAGCAACGGTGAGGGGCTAAGCAACTCAGTGAGACCCTGTCTCTACATAAAACACAAAATAGGGCTGGGGATGTGGCTCAGTGGTCGAGTGCCCCTGAGTTCAATCTCCAGGACCAAAAAAATGAAAACAAAAACAAAAAAAAACAAATAACTCTCAAGAGAAGGGGCCTAGGAATCCTAGGAAGATGTAGGCCGTGGTAACAGGAGTGAGGACACTTATGGTTCACCCTCAGTGGGGCATTTTTATTGTTTCAGTGACCATAGGATAGTTAGGGATTAGAAGGGGTCCTCTGCTACTTCCTCAGCTGGCTGGCTATGTTTGTGACCCTTTTTTCTCTGCTCCAGGGTCACACAAAATACACTAACTCAGCTCACACAGCTGGCAGTGAGCGCACTCTGTGGTGCTATGGTGGATGCTGCGTAGGGGGCTGGTCTAGTCACACATGTCCTCAGAAGGTTTACCTTTAAGGTTAAGCTCTGTCTGTGAAGCTTGTGCTACCATGGGGGAAAGTCCGAGATGGATAATAAGCTGTACAACGATGTTTGACGCATTGTTCTCTGTGCACATTATATGACATAATTTAAAACAGTTGAAGGCACAAGCAGAAAGATGGAAGAAAGGATCTGGGTGAGAGAATTAGAAGAGGCAACAGGTGTTGCGGGGTCTGATCCCGTCTTAGAACTAGCTAGCTGCAACATGTCCCTTGCATCCCCAGTTCAGTGACTGACAAAAAGGAAGCCACGGGCTTGTCCTCTGGGGAGGGATTGGCAGCCCTCCCCTATCTCTTCACCATGGCCAAGTAGTTACTAGGAGAAGCTTGTGCCTCCCTTTCCCATCTTCTCTAGAAGGCGAAATCTGCATAGTTAGCTTCACGGGAATGATTTTAAGCAGATACACACTGGAGTGTTATAATAAAAGGGTGTTGCTGTCTTTGGGGGCAAACAAGCCAAATGTGCTTTTATGGTTCTTCAGATCTATTGCCTAACTGCATGGCATAGTGCTAATCCTGTTTTTCTTATTCAGTTTTTTAAAAAATAATTTCTTTTCACCCCTGTTGAGGAAGTAAGCTGTGTTGAGTTATAGTAGAGTGATAGACACACAAATGTGCTCCCCAGGACTTGAGAGAGGACCGAAGAAGAAGACCATATTGAGCTTTCTGGGGGGTGAGGGTGGGAACTCCGGGGTGGGGGAGGGGAAGGCTCTTATTCAATTGATTCAAGAAACCAGAGGAGGAGACTCTGGGCAGCTTGACTTCCACCCCTTTCTGCAGGACATGAAGGTACAGCGTGTTTCCCTCTGGCTCCTGGGCGCGATGCTCATTCTGTGCTTACTGCACACCCACTCTCTCAGAAGATGTCCGATTTCAGTGGACATGCGCCATCTAGAAGAGAGTTTTCAAGAAATCAAAAGAGCCGTTGTGAGTATGGGTTGTTGGGTGACGGTTTGGGCAAGGGGTGTGCCTCACCTGACATCTTAGCTTGGAAGGCAAGTTCTTTCTTGCAGCCTTTTGAGTCTCAGGATACCATGGAGTACTTAACGCTTATGTCTGTCCTTCTGTTTCCCTCCACAGCAAACTAAAGACAATTTCCAAAATGTCACCATTCTGTCCACGTTGGGGGCCCTGCAGAACACTAAGGTATTGGTGTGTGTCTTCTTTTTTACTGTAGTTTTATCATTACAGTGAAATGACTCTGGGCTGAGAAAGGAATCCCCACCTGTCCCCCTCTTATTCCTAATGTCCAGTGCTCTCTCGACACAGCAGGCTTCTCATGTGTCAACCAATGGGTGAGGTATGCTACTATCCCAGAGACCATGAAGCCCCTAGTGCCAGTTTCCCAGAGAGGGATGGGAGGGCCAGGTGCTCAGAGAGGATAGGATTTCCATGACTTGAGGATGATTTTGGAGGCTTCCATGGGTGGGGGTGACATGAAAATATAAGCAAGGTAGTTTAAAAGCTGAGCAACTTGTAGATGAGTGGCTAAAAGAGGGAGGGATTTGAGGAATGTTGGAGGGTGGGTGGAAGATCAATGTGTTCCTGGGACAGTGAGGTGACCATGTTTGTGATGCAAGGACATGCATGTGTGGTGAGGTGGACCGCTGCTTTGGAGTCATTGTACGAAGACCTTGGCTTTATAAGAGAGCCAATATTTACAGAAGGTTTTTGAGGCCAAAACAATCTTAACCATACAATATGTTACAAAAACAGTCTGGTGATGTGCTTTATGGTGGCAACTGGGGACCGGAAGGTTAGTCCCGCCAGCCATCAGCCCAGCTGTCCTGACTGGAGGTGCTGAGAGTACATTATGAAACAGCAGACATGCCAGCAGATCACCCACTTCATGGAAGAAACCTCAGAGATGCCTTTAAAGTGAACTCTTTCAGATCTCAGATGCATTCTAGAAGGATCCAGAGTTTTCCAAGGATTTACATAACAAAGTGTAAGATGTATCACAAAGAAATCAAGACATTGGAAGCCAGAGTGATGAGTTGGTGGCTGAGTCAGCAAGAGACCCTCCAAGTTTATGCCTCCATCTCCTGGTTCCTTCTGCTCTCAAGGTTGGAAATACTTGATGTGGAATAAGGAAAGGCGTCAAAGTTTTAGTGTATTCCCTTGTTTTTTCCCTTCCTCTCTTTTTTCTGTGCTATCTTTTCTAGTGCCATAATCTTTGAGAATACAGAGGTGTGTAAATTTTGCCTGGTTAAAGGACCCAGTAAGAGTGGAGGAAGGAAAGGCTTTGTGCTGCAGTAGGCTTTACCGCAATCGAGGAAAAGCTGCCCTGAGGCCAAGGAGGCTTTTGCTGCTTTAATGCTAATGGAGATGGAAATGCTGTGTTGTCCTACTGGGGACCACACCCTACTTAGACTGAGCTGTAAATCTGCAGAGTAATTCACTGGCAGGGCAGAGAGCAAATTGCTACCAGGAGACATTGTCCTGCCAGCCTCTCTGGGCTGTGCCTGGGGATTTAGGAATCTTTCTTCTAAGAGTGATCTGCATTCTGCCGGCCACAGACCTACCCAGAGGTACCCATTTCCGCAGCTATCAATCTCCATTCTTGGAAATCCCAGCCCATGCAAAGGATCCCTGTAGTTTAAAAGAACAGACTGGAAGAGAATACAGCAGTGCGGTCCAGAGCAGGGTGTCTGAACACAATGTAGCCATGAATGTTGAATGATGGGAAATGTGACAGAGTCTCTGTGATATAAGAAAGTACTTTTCAAGAGGGCTGATCAGCCATCAGCTCTTTTAAAAGGGAGGCACCTGATTTCTGGAAGAATTTAAGCAGAACTTGGTGAGGACATGTTGGGGATGCTGTAGAGAGAATACTAGTCTAAGATTGGATTCTGTCCCCATCTTTTGTTAACGTTACTCCTGGCTGTACAGAAAGAGGGAGTAAGCTGGAATTTCTCCTCACTGCTTTCCTCCTAAGTGGCTTTGCTCTGGTAGAGTGAATGGAGTTTTAAAAATGACTTTTAGTTCTTTTGCTTCTCAGAGCCCCTACTCAGACTGCTTTGGTCTCTAAGATAACCAAAAGGCCTCTGGAAGTGTCTAAATTTCTGTTTGTAGCCTTTAGATGTGTGCTGCGTGACCAAGAACCTCCTGACATTCTACGTGGACAGGGTATTCAAGGATCATCAGGAGCTGGACCCTCAAATCTTGAGAAAAATCAGCAGCATTGCCAACTCCTTCCTTTACATGCAGAGAACTCTGCAGCAATGTGTGAGTCAGCATGTCTCACACATGTCTCATTCCAGGCATCTGCTCCTGATCTGCCCAGGGAGGAGCTGGGACATGCTAGTTCCAGCTGCTGATGGGGCTTCTGGAATCAAGGGAAATTCCCTGCCCTGTGGGCCATGGGGAGAATCAGGAACCTCTTCAGGTGGTCAATCCTATCCTGTGTTTCCTGCCTCCTGACACCTCATCTGACTATGTCCTCATGGACAATCCTTCTGGGGTGACCAACTTATGTCCAAGTATTTCTTAAGTGGCTGCAGTGGCCTGTGAGAAAGCCAGACCAAGATTCTAGTCTTATCACAAGTGTACCCCTTAGTCATTTTGTTTCTGGCCCTTTGGGGTTTCCGTACCAGGTAACATCTGAGTAGTTTCTTGGTACAGACTATCTCTAAGGGTCACCTGTAAGTTCATTTTGATCTATTAAAATCAAAACCAAAATTAACCAATGAAAACTTAGACCCAGAGGAAACCCGGGTTCTCTCACTTCCCAGCTGATCATTTCTTGTGTGACCATGGCACGTAGCTTTGCCTCTCCCTGCCTTAGGTTCTAAAATCATTAGAAGTGGGTAATGGTACCTCCCTGCAATAATGGAATCAAATGGATACATTTAAACAGCTACTTAATTAATTAGCCTACAACAAGTGTAGCAGTGCTGTACTCACAGAATGGTGACAAGTTAGACATGGGCGCTTTGTTGGTGCTGTCTGTGGGCTGTAAATCCAGAAAATGCAAAAGCCATGTTCAAATGCAGGCTAAGTCCACAAATAAGCCCTATTGTCCTCTGGCTGCTCCAGGGGGAATTGACTCACCTCCCATAACTGTCTCTGTGGGAGGAAGGAAGAATGTCACTTCTCATGTGGGGAGGTGGTGGTAAGAGCTGGCCTGGATGGGAAAGTCTTCTGATAGGTGCCACCTCCACTGTATCACAGCAGGTGCAGAGACAATGTCAATGTAGTCAAGAAGCCATCAATGCCACCAAAATCATCCATGACAACTATGATCAGGTAAGATCTGGGAGGACGATGGAGAAGGCTAATTGGCTAGTTCCCTTTTCCATCATCCCTCTACTGTTTTTTAGAACCCTCACAGGACCTGTGTCCTGATTAGGGGAAAGCACACACTGTATAAGATGAGGTGATACAGAGGGAGCAAAGGTGGGCAGTGAGTCCTGTACTGTTCTGCACAATATGTGTTACTGCACAGTGTCCTTGTGGTCACTCCTGCCACGGCGATCTGTGTGTGATAAACACATGGCGCTTCTCATGCAGGTGTCAATGCAGAAACGGGGCTTCTTTTATGTATCACTGGATGATCTTATTAAAGGGCAGATTCTGGTTGTGTGGGTCTGCAGTGAGGTCTGGATTTCTGCCTTCCGACCATACTCCCACATGATGTCGGTACTTTGAAGAGCAAGGAGGTTGGGGTGAGGTTGGGGTCCATTCAGAGCTCTGCTTCTTTGGGGACAGGCACCACTGGATATACAGATTTCTAGAAAAAGCTAAGAGTCATGTAGTTCTTACCACAAGCCAGTTACTGTCCTAAGCCCACTACAAGTATTGGCCCATTGATCCTCACAACAGTGCTGTGAGTGTTATCTGGATAAATTAGAAAATTAGAAAATCAAGACACAAATAGGCTAAGTAACTCAACTAAGGTCACACTACAGTAAAGTGGTAGTGGTGGGATTTGATCCCACCCTGGTCGGATCCAATGGATGTGCCATTAGATCTTGCCACCTCCTTCTGGTCTGTGACAAGGAGGAATGGAAGCTGTATTTTAGTTTGACTCTTACTAACTGTCCAAGTGACATGGGGCAAGGCATTCACTCTTATGGGCTTCAGGGCTTTGCTGTGGCAAATGGGGACAACATGTTCTCCTTACCCACCAGCAAGCACAGAGGGGACCAAGACTTCCTGGATGAACAGAAATACCAGAGCAAGCTGATATGAAAAGAAAATAAGCAGGAGAACTAAACAGTAAAGGGAATTTTTCCTATGAGAAATAGGGAGAAAAGAATGAAGTATTTCTGACTCTGTGTATATAGGAGTTGATGTGAAATTAACCGATCAATGGTAGAAACAAAATTTTGGTTGCCTATTAGGAAAATATATTTTGAATGTGTATACCACGAAAATACATTGGGTGAATAAAAAGAAAACCCATGAGGACCAGAAAGTGGGGAAAGTGATCTGCACACTTTGGCACAGTCTATAATTGTTGCCTTCATAATGGTTTCATTGGTTTCAGCTGGAGGTCCAGTCTGCTGCTGTTAAGTCCCTGGGAGAACTCAATGTCTTTCTAGCCTGGATTGATAAGAATCATCAGGAAACTTCCGCTGCTTGACACGAGGAGCCTGTCTAATGATCCAGGGACAAATGCCCCTGTGAGAGTTCCTGTGGGAGTGAGATGGGGAAGGCCCCTATGTTTATCCTAATAAGGGTCCTTTCAAAGGACCTCCTTACTGATATGGAATTCTCTTCCTGGTCTGGGGCATTGCAGGGAAAACCTGAGTTTGAGCAGATCTCACTCTGCAGCTGGAAGTCCCACTGGCTGGTCTCAGGCTGTCTAATCCCACCTGAAAATAGCCAAATAGTCTACTGTGGTATTTATAATGAAATATGTCTGTTGAAAGGTCTTGAGAGCCATCCTGGAAGGAAAGGGCTGGCTCCCCCATAATTTATTGTGAAGTTGTTTATCCCATGTCTGTGATGTGAGCTGAAGGGTCTCATGTAGTACATATTGTACCGACTGACATATCTGAATAAATTCCATGCTTTACCAATGAGTGGAAATGTCTTATGATTCAGAGAGAGTCTGTCAAGGAATCATAAATGAGACATTAGAAATAAAAAAGGTCTTAAAGAACATAAAAGACAGGGGAGCTGAGGTTTTGAGGGAACAAAAAGATGAGGTCTTGAGGGGTATAAGAATTTACCCAGGGCTCAAAACAAGTTAGTGCAGAAAAGGTTTCCAAACTGTATGGCTTCAGTGTTTGTTGCTGTAAGAAAATACCTGAGGATGGATAATTTTATAAAGTAAAGGTTTATTTAGCTCCTGATTCTGTAGGTTCGAGGACTCTGTAGGCTCAGGGGCATGGAGCTGGCATTGGCTTTGCTCTGGCAAGTACTTCATGGCAGATGATGGAGGGAGCCTGCGGTGGGGGAAGACATCACATCTTGAGACAGGGAGCCTGAGAGCGCTTCAGGGGTTGGGCTTGCTCTAAATAACTTTCTGTCTTGAAAACTAATTCAGATCCCATAAGAACCACCTTCATTCATTCTGAGGGTAGAGCCTTCAATGACTAAAGCCTTCCACTCAAAGGTCTCACCACCTCTCACACTGCCATGTTGAGGACCTCAAATCTATGACCTCATGGGAGATATCCTCAAACCATACCCACCAGAGCACTGGGTCTCAAAGTTTTTCATTCAGCATCCTTTCTTCCACATACATATGAAGAAGATGGGTCAGAGGGCCTGTGACCACTGACTTCTCCATGACCCGCCATTTCTGATGTCTTTTACTCTGTCTTTCTCTGTTCCTTCTTTCTTACTGTTCCCAGCCTAGCTAGGTCTTCTCTGAATCCTAATCCATTCTCCGGGGGTGTATGTGTTTGGCTGGGGACAGTACTTTTCTGACCAAGGGATGGTTGTCACGGTGACAGACCTGAACAAGTACTGCACTCAGCATAGCAAACCTGGGGCAGTGTGTCCACTTCTAGATGGACAGCCCACAGATGATTCAGAGCACAAATACCCATCTTTAACAATGAGGAGAACATAAAACTGACATTTAGTGAGCATCAAGCTGGGTGCTGATGCTAAGTTCTTTACATGTGTCATCCTGGGCAGTGATGATACTGTAACTGGCTGGCTGAAACATCCTTTTTTTATTCCTGCCTGAGAACAAGATCTCACAGTGCATGCTGTAGCGGACATAGCCAGGCCTCCCAAGTCAGGCAGACTTGGTTTCAGACTGCTGTGACTTGGAACACAGACTGTCTCCACGTCTCAGCATCCTCTCCTATAAAGGGCAGGTGCCAGCAGCAGACTTGAAGCATCTCTGTGAGCATCCAGTGAGGTGAAGGGCAACCTCAGCAGAGTGCGAGGCTGTGTGGTACAGGACAGGGATGGATAACCCAGGAGCCACATGCTGGTCTTTCCATGAACTGCCTGGGACAAGCCAATACATTCCTTTGGTCCTTTCTCATTTGCAATGGGGATGATGACCCCTGACTATCTAGCCTACATTATAACTTAAGGTCATTAAGAGTCATTCAGATGGCGCCTCCACTCCATCCCCTCTAATAGCGCCCCCTACTGCTTCCCCAAGTTCACCGTGGCAACCAGTCTCACCTACTCTGTTCTTCTAAGGCCCCGGGCCTGTTCTCATGGTAGGATATGCACACTTGCAAACTGAGGTAGAAATTTATAAAGTCCTCCACATGTTATTTTTTCATGGGCTTCGTGGCTATTAAGAAGGTGCATATTTGTTCTCAGAGGACCCATACTTTCCAAGGTGACCTTGGATGGACATCCATGCAGAGATGGCTAGATGACAGCAGTTCCAGGACTTGCCATCTTTTAACTGCCTGGGTGTGCTTCCCAAACCCCTGCACAGCTCATACCCTGCCTCCTGCAGGCCTCTAGTCAAGAGGTGTGCTATTTGAGCATAACCACCCCTTCATTTCCACTTTCAGCAAAACCTACACCCCTTTCCTGTTTTCCTAGCTTCCTATATTGTTTATTATCTGTTTCTCTACTTGAGTAAGCTCTGTGAGCTCTGTGGTTATGGGGGTAGTTCGGTTTGTTCATTGCCTGGCACTTAGTAGGTGTTAAATTCACATTGCTTGAGTATCTGATCTGGATGAATTAAAACAACAATAATAGTAAACATTTATATAGTGCCTTTTGTATTCTAGGCAATGGCCTAAGAAATATACATAATAAAAATATATAAATGAATTAATATATTTCATTTAGTTCTACCAAGAATTCTATGGGAGTTCTGTGAATGAAATAAAATGAAAAAGGCTCCCTCATGGAATGTTGGTAGTACAGATAATTAAACTCTAAGGAGGATGTTGGGCACAGAGAGGTTAAGTAACTTATCTAAAGTCACACTGCTCATAAGCATCAGATCCAGCCTTCCAATCCAGGCTACCTGGTCCCAGAATAAACTAAAATACCAACAACAATGTAAACATGTTGAATACTCATTATGTGGCAGGCACTGAGGTGAAACCTTAACTTACATTTTCCCTCTCACTCTGCATGTTAATCTCAGGTACAAGTGATCAACAAACCTAAGGACACAGGTGAAGAAGTCTGAAGCTTAGTAAGGTTCAATAATATGCCTTTGGTCATGTAGCTAGTTGTGGAACTAGTCAGCTCTAGCTGTCCTATCCCAAAGCTTGGGCCCTCCACCATGATGGTATGTGGCCAGGCATCTTGCTTGAGTGATGGGATGCTGGGAAAAGAAGATTTACTGGCATAAGGAGCTGCGTCTGCCAAAAAGAAATACTGTTATTATCATTGGTGGAAGAACTGCTGATAATGGAGGAGGAAGAGGGGTTGAGGAGGAGGAGGGAGGAGGAGAAAGAAGAGGGAAGTAGAAGGAGGAGGAGGGGAAGAGGAAAGGGGGAGGGGGAGAAGGGAGAGGAGAAGGAGACAGTTCAGGAGACAGTCCCTCTCTGAACTTGACTCATTTCACTTGAAACTCTCCATGTCTCCTGACTGCTCCGCCTCGCCCCTGTCTACCTATTATTTCTCTCCTTTCAGGCTTGAAGAGCATGTCCTGACTCTTTTTAAAGTATACAGTGGGCCTGAGTTGTTGTTGTTTTTTTTCCCTTCACAAACCTGGTGCTTAAGAAATAAATACTTGGGGTTTGGTCTGTGGCTCAGTGGTAGAGCGTTTGCCTAGCATGCATGAGGCACTGGGTTTGATCCTCAGCACCACATAAATATAAACAAATAAAATAAAGGTATAAAAAATACAATAACATTAAAAAAAGAAAAAAAGAAATGCCTGCTAAAAAAACTAAGTATACAGTTCTCTCCCAAACCTCACCTTCTGAGTCCTTTATCAGCCCTTGGAGAGATCCTGAAAAGTCTAGAGCTCATCCTTAACTGCTAAGGCATGAGGGGAAGGAACCCACCTCATGTATCAGGGCTGCACCAGGCACTTTACATGCAGGATCTTGTCAAGCCTCCAAGGAGGTTGAAGATCTTATTCCCGAGGGGTCAGTTAAGGTGTATGAGACCCAGAGAGGTGGGGGACTTGCCCAAGGTCTCATGGCTAAGGGACAGCTGATCGAGAAGGTGAGTCCAGGCCCTGTCTTCCTGGTTCTGGTGCTCTTTCCTCCTGCTATGGGGGAAGATCACCTTGCTCTGGCCAAGTTTATATAACCCAGGGCCCAAGTTACTGAGTTGAATGCCAGCAATGCAGATAATTAAACCCAGATACATCAAAAGGGGCCTGGACTTACTAGAATAAGTCGCACACAGATTTATGGACCCACACAGAGCAAAGGAGCAGAGGCTGACTTCTGAATGTGTCACACAGTGTTCCTGGCACAGCTGAGGGTCTGGGCTCCTCCTGGGGAATACTCTAGCCTCCTTCCATCTTCCAGATGGAAGCCACACATGCTTAGGACTGCTGTTTTTTAAAAAACTGTCTACAAGTTTGGCCAAGTGGGAAAGAGAATAGGCTTGGTATGAATTCTTGCTTGGCCACCTACTAGGTGATCTTGGGCAGTTTACTAAACCTGAGCCTCAGTTTCCTTATCTGTACAGGAGAAATCTGCCTCATGACACTGTTATGAGGATTTAAGATCTTCTTTGTACAGTGCCTGGTAGTTGTAGATGCTCATTAAAAAATGATATCCGTTACTATTTGAGTCTCAACTTTTCTTCTCTCATTTCTCATAAAACACAGTTGTCTGAGGACAACCTTCTTCTTGAGAGAGAGAGAGAAAGACAGAGAGAGAGAGAGAGAGAGTATATAGCAAAGGGCACTCCAGCTGTGCAGGCAAAGCCCTCTTGGAGGGAGCCTGTGGCTTTGGGACTCTTTGGGTGCTCTCCTACTCTCCAGTTGGAACTTCTCCCTTTTATTCCATCTTCCTAATTTCTAGCTCACAGCAAGAACTCATTTTTCCCTTCTGTCTGGTCTGCTTGGTCTTGGTTCCCATTTTGCCCAAGATTGTGGTCTTCATGCTCCTTATTTCTGCATCCTGAAGGCTGAAGTTCAGTGTCTCCCACCCAACCCCTTGGGCTGACCAGTTTTCTGTGTTGTGGTGCTAACTTGGCCTCTACTCACTTGGGAGACCTGTAATCCCAAGTGTACAGGTTATGGGGTCTATGTCCCAATGAGGCCAGTAGCAGTAGCCAACATCTTTCCACTAGAGCAAGAGGTCCTTGGCTTTTTCAGGCCAGCAGCCCTCTGAGTGAGGAGAAAGAACTCAAGAAGTACTGACTTCTCCTCGTCTTCCTTACTTCCCCAGTGCCTCCAAAACATCCCACACATGGCCAAGAAGAGCAAGATGCAAATCTAGATGAGATGACTCTGAGGCACAGTGTAGGGATTGTCCCTCTGGTAACTACTGAGGTGGTCACATTGAGACAACCAGGTGGCTAGAAACGATGGGAAGCATGTCAATCAGCAAGTCTGTTGAGCTCCTGGGATGAGGGTGATACTGACTTGGATTCTGGATTCTGGATTCTGGATTTAGTAGTTTACCAAAAGAAAGCACTCGGGGTTCTTAGGAATGGAAACTGTCCTTGCAACTCTGATGTTCACAGGTGATTGCAATTGGGCCCCTTTCAACCTTCTTCAATCCCTGCCGTGAACCTCACCCAATACCCACAGGGACAGTGTCCCTCAGATATAGTTACAGAAGCACCCTCTGTTCTTAGGAATTTTGCTCTAGCTTTCCTTGCTGTAGAAATAAGAGTCCTTCTGACACTGTCATAATCTCTCCATCCCCAGAGCTCACAGTGCCCTGAGTCCTACAAGGCCTTGCTCAACCCAGACTTTCTCCAAGAAACCTTCTCAGCGGCCATCTTTGTCCTTCAGGCACAGCTTCAGCTCCCTTTCCTCACCCAAAAGCCAGAACACAGACTCTCAATTGTTCTCTCCCATCTTCTCCATTAAACACTTCCTTTCTTCCTAGACTCTGTCACACCTGGGGAGGTGTGGTCACCATACCATGGGTCTTTCCTCTGCTATCTCAGCAAGGGTTCTTAACTTTTTGTGTGCCAGGGTTTCTTTGGCTCTACTCAGAATAATTTTTATTTTATTTTTTGATACTAGGGATTGAACCAAGAGGCACTGGACCACTAAGCTATATCCTCAGCCCTTTTTATTTTTAATTTTGATACAGGGTCTTGCTAAGTTGCTAAGGCTGACCTTGAGCTTGCAATCCTCCTGCCTCAGCCTCCTGAATTGCTGGGATTAGAGGCACACATCACCGTGCCTGGCAGAATCATATTTATAAATGCATAAAAGAGAAAAGAGATGAAACCAACATATTAAAATACAGCTATGAAAATATAGAAATTACAAGTAGATTATGCATAAATGTTTCTTTATTAACATGATATAGCAGCATTTCTAAGTAATGATGAGTATAAATTATATTTTGAAACATCTGAAAAACTATAATGGGATACAAAAATCTTTGTGATTTCTATCAGTGACAAAGCCATTCATACTGCTAATGTGACTGTGGTTTGTATTTGCTGCCTATCCTCAAAACTAAATAAAATGTTGAATTTTGATTAGATATTTGTGAAAAGATGTAGTTTTTTCCTGCTTCCTCCTCCCAGGTTAAGAACTCTGGCAGCAGAGACTCCATTCTCTTCATGATGCTCTGAGGTCCTATTGGAGGGTCCCAAGAGATCATGGTTTTACCACTTCGGGTTGATCTAGCTCAGTGTCTGCACATAAGAGATTCTCCGTGTTTGTTTGCAAAATTAGAAGGAAAAGAATTTCCCAACTGAGGAAACTGAACCCAAGGCTTTATCTAGATTTTTGTTCCTGACTCCTTATCTGGGGAGGTTTTTCCCAGGACTCCCTCTCACAGGCAGCCTGGTGAGGAGAGTTAGCTAACTCTGGGAGCTCAGCTGTGTCAGAAGAATTCTCAGTAGAAAGAATGGCAGCAAGTTGAGCCAGTTAGAGTAGAGCACCATAGAAAAGCACAGGAAAGGGAAATGACGTCAACCTTGCTAGCAGCTTCCAGGATAGGGAACTGAAAGTGTCTGCTCTGGTAGAGTCAGCTGCACCACTCATCACCACCCTGTCTGCCTCCTGCAGAGGCTGTTGCAAAATTCCCAGCACTGCCTACCTGGGCATGGCTGAGGCTTCTTCTACCTGCCTGCCTGTAAGCACAGGCTCTTCCTCCAGCAGAACCCCAAGGCCTGTGTGCTGCAAAGTGATGCAACTGGGCAGGAATTCCAGGTATTAGCACCTGTGATGTCCCAGCCATGGAAAACTCTGGGCTACACACTCAGGATGTGCTGAGGGGGAAAAAGGAGAGGCTGAATTTTTTTCTTGGTGTCTAGAAAATTATTTCCTGCCCCAAAATGATTTGCTTAGGAGGCTGAGTTTTGTAAGAGAGGACTCTCCCTCTCTACCCTCTGCCTGGCTTACCTTTTTTTTTTTTTTTTTGGTACCAATGATTGAACTCAGGAGCGCTCTACCACTGAGCCACATCAGGAAGGAGGGTTGCAAACATAGCTAGCCAGCTGAGGGAGTGGCAGAGAACCCCTTCTAACCCCTGACTATCCTATGGTCACTGAAACAATAAAAATGCCCCAGTGAGGGTGAACCATAAGTGTCCTCACTCCTGTTACCACGGCCCACATCTTCCTAGGATTCCCAGGCCCCTTCTCTTGAGGGTTATTTGTTTTTTGTTTTTTGGTTTTTTTTGGTCCTGGAGATTGAACTCAGGGGCGCTCTACCACTGAGCCACATCCCCAGCCCTATTTTGTGTTTTATGTAGAGACAGGGTCTCACTGAGTTGCTTAGCACCTCGCTGTTGCTGAGGCTGGCTTTGAACTCGCAACTCTCCTGTCTCATCCTCCCAAAGTGCTGGGATTACAGGTGTGTGCCACCGCACTTGGCTCCGGCTTATCTTTACAACGATACTGGCACTGATTAGACGCTAACCCCCAGTTTTGAAAACCTACTTTCTCAAGTTGACTTGATGTGCACATGAAATGTACCCCTGGCTCCTCTACTATGTGTACATCTCCCATCTGTTCCATTTGAGAACTAGTAATATGCTAGCTCTGGTTGTCTTTCAAGAGCCTGGGGTTAGTCCAAAGCTTTTATTATGTCTCTCTCACTGTAAAGCCCTTCCATGGTTCCCTATTGCCTCAGGGAGGAAAGAAAAAAAATGACAGAATTGCTAAGACCCAGTTGAAGGGGACTTAAAAAATCATTTATTTTCCTACAATTCACAGGTGAGGAAGGGAAGTGAATTTCTCAAGACTACCTGGGGGCAGGGGTGGTGAAAGTAAGTCTAGAGCCAGAATCAAGATCTGTAGACTTCCCAATCTCAATTTATACCGATTGGAATGATATTCTTGGTCACTGGTGATATCATCATATTTGTAACTTGATTGCCCACTGCTCTCAGACACGAAACCCAGCTCCAGCCAAGCAAATCCATTTGCCAGTCTTAAGGACACAGTGGGCTTTGCCGCCCTATGTCATTTCCATCTTGAATGCCCTTTGTCACACACTCCACCTTCCTCCTCCCCACCCTCCTCCAGCATCTTTGCCCATTTCAATTCTACCCATCACTCAAGGCTCAGCAGATGGGTCCCTCTTCTGTGCTCCTTGGCAATTTCTTTCTGCACACTGGGTAGTAGTGACTTTCTTGGTGGCTCTGCAGGCACATCCCTAATCTCCCCCAAAAGGCAATAACCAACTAACAGCCAGAGACCTGTCTGGGCCGTTGTGCACATCCTCACAACATTTAGCATGGTTTCTCGCACATAGTAGGCACTTGGTAAATGTTTAACATGTCATTAAAAATCCATTGTATCAGACACAAGGAATGATAAAAATCATTTTGTGTACTTAAAGGTTTGTGTTTGTGTAAATATTCTGCCTGCCAACTTGGTGAGCCAGACAGGCAAGATAGATATTCCTGTTTTTTGACAAAATATTAAATGCCTAAAAAATATAGGAACGAGTCTGTGTCACTCAAGGTCACACTGAAAGTTGATGGGGGAAGTATTAGAATTGGTCTCCTGGCTCTCCATTTCCTGGTTGGCATGTCCTGAGGCGTTTTCCTCCTCCACACACTTGCGCCATGATATCCTGGTGCACCTTAGGCCCAGAGCTATGGAGTTGGCCGACAATGGACTGAACCTCTGAAACAATGAACCAAACAAATTTTTCCTCCTAAAGAGAAAAAGGAGGAAAAGGAGGAGAAGGAGAAAGAATTGTGTTTCAACCCGGGCCCATTGGCGCATGTGTGTAATTCCAGCACTTTGGGAAGCTGAGATAGGAGAATCAAGAGTTCAAAGCCAGCCTCAGCAAGGGCGAGGCGCTAAGCAACTCAGTGAGAACCTGTCTCTAAGTAAAATACAATATAGGGTTGGGCCATGCACTGGCAGTGTCAACACCCTCTACCTACTTTCTACTGAATACTCATTTCTTCTTCCAGAACTGTGAATTAGGAAATACTTCTCTCCCTGTCTCATATTTGAGGGAAGCTATTTACTACAGGAGAGGAGTTCAAAATGGTTTGAGAGTGTCATGTGATGGAATGAACTCTTACTGAGTTCAACTACCAGGTCTGCCTTGTACCAGTCAAGTGGCCTAGAGCAAATTACTTCACCTCTTTGAACTCTTTGAACCCATTTACAAAGTGAGGGAATTGGACTAAATGTACTACTGAAAGTTACTTCTAGCTCTAATGATTCAGGAGGGATATTGTCATCAGATAGGGGCATTCTCGCCATTATGATAGAATTCCTTACCCAGAGGATCCAGAGATCTAGACCTTATTGATGAAGATGCTTATGGTCCCCTAAATTAAATCATGGAGCTCATGCTTTGGGACATTGCATAAAGAGGAAACAATTATAAACCAATATGTTTATTCAATCATCACCAAATATCTACTGAGCAAGATGAGAGAAGAGTTCTTAGGTCAGCAGGAAACACAGACATGTGACCAAAAAATTGTACTTGATTTTGATAATTAAAAAAGCCATATATAAGGTGAAGTTGAGGTGAAGGGATGGAAATGATCAATTATGCCTTGTAAAATGGAGTGAAATGTGAAGTTAGGGTGAGATGAGGAATGTTTTATAGAGATGAGTTGAATTAGTGTTTATACAGTGGGATGTGGGATCTAGCAAGAGCAATTTAAAAGAATATAGTATTTGTGTGTGTGTGTGTGTGTGTGTGTGTGTGTGTGTGTTCCAGCCTGGATGGAACTCGGGGTTGCAAGAACGCTAGGTGAGCACTCTATAGCTGAGCCACATTCCCATTTCAAGAACATGGTATTTTGGTACAGGAAAGGAGGATACTTGATTATTAAAGTAAAATTAGTATTGGGTACCATTTACTGAGTTTAATTGACCCTTAGAGGGAGCCTAAAATAAAGCAACTCTGGATGGGCATGGTGGCACATGTCTGTAATCCCAGTGACTCGGGAGGCGGAGGCAGAAGGATCATAAGTTCAAAGGTAGCCTCAGCAACTTAGTGAAACCCTGCTTCAAATTAAAAAATAAAGAGGCCTGGGATATAGCTCAGTGGTAAAGTGCCCCTGAGTTCAACTCCCAGTACCAAGCAAGAGCAAAACAAGACCCAAAGCAATTGTATTTTTCCTGGTTATTGAAAAAGAATTGCCTGGCATAAGTGCAGCCTATACAAACTTAGATCTACTGAAAATCTTGATTTCAAGTATTCTTGCCAGACCACATTCCCCAGTTTTACTTCAATGGCATTTATGGGTGATCATGAGAAATTGTTTACCTAGCGCCATTGATGGAAAAAATAGACATGAGTTTAAACAGTTTAAGAGATATTTAGATTAGATATCCATGCACATTTCCCATATTTATGAAACATGATCTTCACTTTCAGGGAACGTTAGGAAGATATCAAGAGATGTTAAAAAGAGCTTTCTGATCTCAAAGGTTGACGTGCAATAAATCATTGAATGTCAGAATTGAAATTGTGTATTATCTACTCTGCTGCTCTCGTCTTACAGATTCATAAACTGAAATCCAGAAAGGATGTGCCAAAGTCAGCCTGGTTACTGTGGAATTCCTGGGCTCAAATATAGGAGCTCAGAGCCTCAGTTACTGAATAGGGAAGAAGTAAAAAAGGAACATATTATAGTCTCTATCATCTTGATCTTTTTGAAAGAATTGTCTGTAATTTGTCTCAAGTGCTTTGAATTTAACCTTGCCTGGAAGTGTGGTCCTACATGATAAGTCCCTGTCTTAGAAAATCTTCCAGTGCCATTGGGGAGAAAAGACTAAAGCCCATGAAACAGATGCTTTCATGTGCCAAATGAAAATCTGCTATTGGAGGTCAGAGAAGAGAATGGTTGGTATAGGCCAGAGTAGTTCAGGAATAAAGGCGTCTCCTCTTTAATGATCAATCCAGAAAAGGAAGTGTGGTCATTTTGGAAAGCAATGATAGAAAGAACAAAAGCAAAGAGAAACAGCAGGACTGCACTATCTGGAGTTGGAGAGAAACTTGGTTAGGGAGAAGTGGATTTAGAGGAGAGGGCAAAGGCACCCCCTTAGATTCTCTTCCAGTTCTGTTATTCATATCCTCTCTTTCCTAACTACCATTTTACCAAGCAGGAAGCCAAGGCCAGATGAGGCACATCTTTTATCCACATCTATAGCCAGTAATCCCCTCAGGCAGTGCTTTCTGGAGGAGGAAGGTATCCGGGTGATCCAGGGTGCCATTACACTACCTTAGCTCTTGAGGAAGTGGAAGTCCAAAGAGAAATTCTGAGGGAGTTCCAACCCTCACCTGGGTGAGCTCACTTCCTTTATGTGACATGTATATAATAACTGGAGCCTCTCAGCTTGAGACAGATTCCTAGGAGACCAGAAACAGCTGCCCTTCTACAGCTCAGGTAAGAGGCCTCTCTGCATGGTCTGGGGATCAGCACAGTCCTCCCAGTCATTCACCAAGGTAGGTTGAGGGCCAAATCCAAAGGAATCTTTTCCATGAGGATAAAATCTCTTGGAGGACAAGAAACTGCCATGTTTATCTGTGTACTTGGTACCTAGCACACATTGAGGACAGTGGGTGCTCAATAAATGCTGACTCAATTATTGAATTTATGGTAGTTTTACATATATCCTAAGTTTAAGGCAACTAACATCAATCTCTACTTAAAATGAATTGAGCACTTACAGTGTGCTAGGTATATAAACCACAGATTATTTAAATGTCAAAATAAGTTTCTAGGGTAAGTTTTATTATCATCGTTTTTGGGCTAAGAAAATGAAACTCTAAGAGATGAGTTGATTTGTCCAAGGTCACATAGTTACAGTGTGGCCAACTCATTCTGGTTTACCTGTGATTTTTCACTTTTAAGATTCTTATATCTCAAAAACCCCCACAGCCCTGGGCAAACTGGGACAAACTACATGGATGGGAACTTGTAGAGCAGGGATTTATTACACAGTCCTCTTGTCTACAAATCCATTGTTCCCTCTGATGCTTTTGGGTTTCTCTTGTTTATTGCCTTTCCTACATTTGACAGTATCTCAGGTGGTGGTGAATGTAAAAGAAAAAAAAAGTCTAGGATTTTTCTTGGTGCCCTGGGGTAAATTCAGTGAGTGCTAATGATTAGCAGCATTGTGCCAAGCCAGGTAATCAAGGTGAAAGGAAAGACACGTATATATGTGTGTGTATGCATGTTTTTATATTTTATGTATGCCATTTTCCCAAAATATTAAAAGTAGTTGAAAAATATTGAAAAATTAAGTAATAGGTTTATTACAACTCACAACATTATTTTAAATTACATATTTTTTATGTCCCAAAATTTCTTATAATTTTCCTTCTTTGGTTTCAAGGGACAAAAAGTTATCAATCATATTTTCATCATATGTTTTTGAGAAAGAAAGTTAACCACAAGCCAGGCGCGGTGGCACATGCCTGTAATCCCAGCACTTAGGGAGGCTGAGACAGGAGAATCGCGAGTTCAAAGCCAGCCTCAGCAATGGCGAGGCGCTAAGCAACTCAGTGAGACCCTGTCTCTAAATAAAAATGCAAAATAGGGCTGGAGATGTGGTTCAGTGGCCAAGTACCCCCGATTTCAATCCTTGGTACCAAAAAAAAAAAAAAAAAAAAGAAAGAAAGAAAGTTAACCACAAAAATAAGTGAAAGCATTTGGGTAGGTTGTGCATATTTTTCCTTTTGTTCCAGTGGCTCAGCGTGGCACTGTCAGATTCTGTTTTCAAGATTTTGATAGTTTTTTTCATTGCAGATATTTTTAATTCATTTTGATATTGCATTAACATATCTTTTGTGTGTGTGGTGGAACTGAAGATTGAACCCAGGGTCACTCTACCACTGAGCTACATTCCCAGCCCTTTTGATTTTGATATAGGGTCTCTCACCACGCCTAGCTATATTCTTTATCTTAATGACTAAGTTTTTTGATGTCTCCTTAAATTTGTCCCCTCCCTCCACCCTGGCTCTTACCCTAAGGGCAGGCCATTCTTGTTTAATCTCAAAACTCCGCAGACACTATACACTTTCCTCTTATTGAGCAGCCTCACCGCAGGGACACACCAGTTCTCTCACTGCCTTTCTTCTTTTTCTTTGGGGATCACTTCATTTGTTCTTTTCTGAGCTGCAAGGCCAGGAAGCATGCTTGTGGGTTCATCTCAGGAGTGCCTGACTACAGTTCTCCTGCAGGGGGCGTGGTGGAACCCCAGGTTCCTCCCAGCAAGATGTGTGAGGTGGAATTCCGCCAATCACCTGTCAGGGCTTTCTTTTTTCTGGAAGTAGTATTGTTATGAAATCACTGACTTTGTATTTGCCTTTGGGGCAAAATGATTCTATTAGTCTTCCATAACCACTTTGATCTCAGAAAAATGCCAGACAGAGAAAAGCTCTTCTGCCCTATGGGTGGCCATAAAATCCAGACAATTTTCCCCCCAAGTATTTTTGGTGGCACAGTCACGACTTCTGTGAGATTTTATTTTTCCCCAGTTTCCCTGAGAGTCTAAGGGGACCAGACGGGTGAGCTACACTGGCATCTTGGAAGGAAAAATCTATCTACGTCAATTCCCCCAAACAAGTTTTGACATTTCCTCTGAAATGTCATCCTCTGTCTATTCACTGTGAGTACCTGCTGCTTCAGGCTTCCCTGCTGGGCAATGACAGCTGGGATAGGTACAGGATAAAGGACCTGGGACCTGTGGTACCATATCACTCTCAGATTGGAGCAGGTACCTGAAGGCTTCTCTCTGCAGGAGGCTCAGCAGCTTTTCTCAGTGAGTTGTGTGGATGAGCAGCACCTTTGGAGCCAGATGAGACTGTTTGGTTCCTGCTCCCCACAGTGGATGCCTTGGGGAGGCATGTCCCTCATGGCTGGGTTGGCTTCTAAAGGACGAGATGAGAAATCAGTAAGTCACTCTCCTTTCCTTTGAATCCATAGCTTCCGTGGTCTCCAGATTCCAGGCATAAGATGAAAGGCTCTGGTCTTACCTTTGGTCTTCTCTCTGCTATGTTTTGTCTCCTCTGGATGCCTTCGACTGGGCTCAGGATTCTTCACTTGGGAAGCTGTGTGATCACCACAAACCTTCAGGAAATACAAAATGGATTCTCTGAGATTCGGGACAGTGTGGTATGTGAGGGAGGCATCCACCTCCCTGCTGGTCTTCTTTGTTCCTTGTCTATCTTCTCTGGCAGCCCTGGCAGTGTGATCATCAAAAGAGGCAGTCTGGGGTCACCTTACCAGGACACTGCATCCCAAGAAATGTCAATAGTTCAGAATTTTAAAATGTTTTGGAGAAGGATTCCTCCTCCCAGGCCCTGGCAGGGGGAGGCTGTGATGCCTAGGACCATGGCAGCAGCCACTGACCTGTCTTTTCTTGCCTTGCTTTCTATTTAGCAAGCCCAAGATGAAAACATTGACATCAGAATCTTAAGGAGGACCGAGTCTTTGCAAGACACAAAGGTATGGCCCAGATGGGCTCTGGGAGGAATTTTGAAGCCAGAGCCTTTCCAGCACCCTGGTTTTGTCCGCCCTTCCCCCTCCTTCCACCAACACTGTTTTCTTCTTTGCAGCCTTCCGCTCGGTGCTGCCTTCTCCGCCATTTACTAAGACTCTACCTGGACAGGGTTTTCAAAAACTACCAGACCCCTGACCATCATACCCTCCGGAAGATCAGCAGTCTCGCCAATTCCTTTCTTACTATCAAGAAGGGCCTCCGGCTCTGTGTGAGTGAGGGTTTGGGGTGGCAGGTCCATCTTTCTTTCTTTCTTTCTTTCTTTTTTTAAAAACAGTCAAGTTCTCTTTCCTATCCCCATTTAATGGATGGAGAAACTAAGTCCAAAAGTTCTAATAATCTTTGTGCATCTATGTGACTTATTATAAAAAATTGTTTTATTGATTTTTTAGTATATGTTCTATACAAAAAGTAATTTTCAAAGTTTAAAAAGCTAAAACATGCTAGCTATTTGATATTCATGATAATTACCTATTATCTACAAAATGACACCTTTTCTGTAGGTGAGGTGACTACAGTGTCTTAATGCATCCTGTGGTTGGGTGAATAGGACCTTGTAATCCAGTTTTTTCTGGGGTCCCAGTAATCACAAACTCCCCCAACACTGTCTCATTCTAAAAAAACACGATAAGGTCTATATTTGAAGCTAAAAAGCTGACTTGCTCTTCTAGTTGATGATTAGTTTAATGATCCCAAATATGGAGATCTGAAAGGACTTTTCTACAGGAATGAGTATTTATAGGATTGTAGGTGAAAGAGAATTCTCCCTTGCTCATGTCAATGGCAAGGACAGCAAATCAGAATTTTAAGTAAAATTATTCTTTGGATCCTTTTCAGCATGCCCACATGACATGCCATTGTGGGGAGGAAGCAACGGAGAAATATAGCCAGATTCTGAGTCACTTCGAAGAGGTATGAAGTTTGGCATTGGTTGGGATGAGTGTGCTGTTAGAACTGAGTTCATAGATGGGTGGGATGGATGTTCATGCTGGCAGAAATCCTGTAGCCCTCTGAGGTCACATGGGCCACCCCTTGCATTAGCCTATGGGTCATCTATGCTGTAGGAAAGCATTCTTGCTGCCTGATGCTCTGGGAATGGAAAGGGATTCTATCAAGTCACTCCAGTGACTCCTATCTTCTTCATGCAAACGAGAAGCAATAGTTTTCCAACATTCACACGTTTACGCATAGCTTCAAAAATGCTCGTTCACAGTATTGCACACCTCTGCCATGCTGTTTCTCCCTTCAATCCCTGCCTGGCACATCTGCCAGGGAAGCCTGAGTGTACTTCTCACTAACTCTACTCTTCCTTAAGACTTGGTCTGGGCAGCACCTCCAGGAAGGCGTGGCTGCTTCTCTTAGTCAGGCACCTCCTCTGTCACCCTGTGGGGTCCCATCATCTGTTCACAGGCTGCATTTCTGTGGCTTCCTTCTGCCTGTCTCAACTGGGAATTCCTTGGAGATAAGGATAGTGACACTCATCTCTGAATCTCAAGCCACCAGTCTGGTAGTTGGCATGATCAGTATTTATTCAATAAGTGTATTCAATAAGTGTGCACACTTATTGAAGTGTGCACAGTAGACAACCCCTACACACACACACACACACACACACACACACACTTCTTAAAACAGTCTCATTATCTTGAGCTCTGTGAATCCGAGGCTTAGGTTGGAATTCCAAGTCTGGTACCCCCTGGGCCTCAGTTTCCCTATGTATGAAAAATGGGGATTATAAGCCAAGGGGATAGACTCAATGGTTTCCCTTCATCATATGAAACTTGAGATTCTGTCACTTCTTTCAAGCTCTTTGTCTTGAAAAGAACGCTCTGCTTACAATTCCCAACAGATGTACCAATGGCAGAGAAGATTAGCCCTGGAGAAAGTCTCTCTCTGAGTTGCTAACCCTGTGTGTCTCTTTCAGCTCGAGCCTCAGGCAGCAGTGGTGAAGGCTTTGGGGGAACTAGACATTCTTTTGCAATGGATGGAGGAGACGGAATAGGAGTTATGGGAGCAGGTTGCTGAGAATACTCCTGGCAAAGCATCCCAGTCCTCTGGACCACAGAGACATAACCCCAAGCCACTATCTCTTTGCCATGTAATTTAGTACTGGTTGTAGCGTAGATTATTTATTATTTGTGTCCTTATGTGATTATCTTTATGTGTCCCTAATCTTAATTTGGACCAAAATTTTATGTGATTTTTGTAATAACTGTTCTATTGTTGGATATATTTATTTGTTAATATATTTATTTATTTTTGCTATTGAACTTATTTATTTTTGTACTTGAACATGAGATCCAAAAACAGTCTCAGGTTATATTTATAGCCTGACTAGGGCAGGTGATGTATTTTCATACTATAAATAAATCCTTTAAATTCTAGGAGTGACTAGAGGGGTTAGTCACCATGTATTAAGGACATATCTATCTACTCACTGCGAGTGCTCTGTGAGATATTTAAAATTGAACCAATAGCCACTAGTGTGGGTTATGGAAGATGTTCTGATGAAATTGCAGACCTGTTTTATAATACTGAAAACTCCAACCTGACTCCAACCCATACAGTGTACCTTCCAGGTGTGGAATCCTGTAATGTAGCATGAAGTTCTATTAATAAAGTTTTCCTTGCATAATATTTGCTTGGTGTTTGAAAATGCTTCTGGTGAGAAATGCTATTGCTGATGAGTTTGAATCTTCGTTTGCTCAGGGTCCTTTTGCTCCTTTGGGAAGGAAGATGGAAGCGAGAACTTGGCCTTTTTTCTCCTGCAAATTCATTCCCTTCTTCCTAATTTACCCACCTCTCTGATTTCATGAAGGATGCACATGAAGGACCTTGGCTTTGGCTCCATACTTTCACCTCATTGTCTGGGAGAACAGCACTCTCTGCAACCCCTTTCCTTTCTCATCCTGGTTCCTGTATCCCCCTGCCAGGCATACAGAGAACAGTGGGCAGGGGGCTCCATGACAAGGGTTAGGAGCACATAGGCCCAGAGCCAAGATCCATAGCCTTGCCCAGGAAGCTTGTGGTGGCTCTCCTTTAGCAGCCTTCCTTCCCATTTTGGATTCTGTCTTATTTGGAGTTCGAGTTGTTGTTGGATCAAGTCTTTGTCTTTGTGTCTGTTAAGCCAAGATGTTTTCCTTCCAAGCCTCTTCAGCTTGAGCTTCCCTTACTCCCAGGAGCCAGAGTGCTAACCTGGCCTGGTTCCTTCCCTGCCCGCTGTCCCCACCTCCCCACCTCACTCTGAACTATACCCCAGCTTCTTAGCTTGGTTTTTCCAAATTCAGGAACAATAGACTCAGGCTAATTCCCTGGCTTCTTCAGCTAGCACTTTTAACTACCTCTAATTTCTTCCATTTGTCCTTAACCTGGGCCCTGATATACTTTTAATAACTTGAAATGTCATTTAACCTCCAATATGATCAAGGTTGAATGATAATAATAACCTTAAGTATTATTAAGGTTAGATAATGACTTTAATTACTATTTAATAACTTGAATGTTAAATATGATATACTTTTAGTAACCTGATATACTTTTTTGTCAGTATATAAGTAACAACTGCTCAATAGAGAAAATTTCAAAAATATGGAAAAGTATAAAGAACATTGAAATCATCCATAATCCCACGATCTCTAGATAATCACTTTTAAGTATTTTTTCCCAGATCTTTTTTGTTGTGTTCAAATCATAACTCAATTCTCATTCCCAAAGGGATTTTGGGTACAGAACTTACCCTTCTTGGAATTCAGCTTCTTCCTCTGGAAAACAGAAAAGTAAATGTCTATTTCTCAGGTAATGGAAGAGTCTTTTCTGTTTTCTACTTTTATATTATTCATATCTCCTTATGATCACCTATATTCTATGAGATTTTTATCCTTTTTGTCCCTCCTTTACCAGGTTTTTCAGTTGCGTGTCTCCTGGTTCTCTCTGTCTGACAAACAATTTGGCTTTGAATGTTCAGGATGAGAGTGAGAAGCCCACTGTGTTGGGTTCAGTGGGTGTCTTAGTTTTGGGGGCTCTGTGTTATCATGTTGCCATTGACTGGTCACCTCTTTGCCTGTCTACTCCTCCATCAGCAGCACTCATCTTCTCCTCCTTGTCTTATCTCTGCTTGACTTACTCAGTACTAATAGTGGAGAATTCAACAATGGAGAGGTCAAACCCAGTTGGGGGTTAAGGGAAAATTTCATGAAAGCAGGGCAGTTGAGGGACAGGCTGTACAGAATGGTTTGTGATAGTCCCTTCCAATCACACACCACTGTCTCCCCTAACCCTCAGCTTCGCTCTCTGCAATTTCAGTTACCCACTGTCAACCATCATCTGAAAACATTACATGGAAGATTCCAGAAATAAACAATTAATAAGTTTTAAATAACTTTTATTACAGTATATTGTTAAAAATTGCTTTATTTCATTTAGTGGTTGTGTCTAATTTATACATTAAACTTTATTGGAGGGACATATGTACAGGAGAAAAATAGCACACACACAGTCCTCCGAATCCAAGCATTCTGCATCTGTGGATTCTACCAACTGTGGATTGAAAACACTGAAAAAAGATTGTGTCTGTACTGAACACGTACAGACATTTTTCTTCTTGTTATTCCCTAAAAAATACAGTATCATGGATATTCCTATAACATTTGCATTGCATTAGGTATTATAAATAATCTAAAAGATAATTTAAAGTATATGGGAGGATGTGTTTAGGTTATGTACGAATACTGTACCATTTTATATAAAGGACTTGAGTACCTTTGGACTTTGGTATCCTGGGAGAGGGAAGGGGACCTAGAATCAATCCCTTATGGATACTGAGGGATAAATATATAGAGAGTTCAATACGATCCTTGGTTTCAGCCATCCACTGGGATACTTAGAATATACCCCCTGAAGATAAGGGAGACTGTAGAAAAAATAGTTGTCATTTCTTAAGTATTTTCTGTGTGCTGGGCACTGTATTGGGAACTTCACATACATTATAGTATTTAATCTGTAAAACAGCCCTGTGTGGCAGGCAGTATTATCATCAGTTTCAAAGTGATAATATATCCAGAGATGGTAAGTAATTTGTGCAATACTTTATAGCTAATAGAGAACCAAGACTTGAATGCGGGCAGCCTGAGACTACAGTCCTACACAGTTTCTACCCCACTGTCCTCTTTCCCCACAATGGCATTTTGGGTTCAGAAGCATGGTAGACAAAGATAATGATCTTTGTCTTCCTAGAGACATAGGTGAAAATCCTGACTTTGACCTTCACCATTTTGGACAAGTGACATCACCATCCTCAGTTTCTTTATCTACAAAGTGGGCATTATATGACTTAACCATACCAGCTTGATGTGAGGACTAAATGGGACTGTAATAGATGATTTGCATAAGTGCTTATGTGTGTTGCTCAGGTCTGCTCCTCTATTTTGCACAAGAGCATGATGAGACAGAGATTATTGTTCCCATTTTACACATGAGGAAACTGAAGACCGAGGAGATAAAGAATCTAGTCCAATTCACACAGCTACTGATGGTGGATGTTAAAGATGGAAGCAGGTAAGAAGGCTGGAGAACCATGCTTTTGCCCACTGCACCTTGCTGGAAGGACAGGAGGCCCAGTACACAGAAAGTGCCTCACCAGCTGTGGTTCTGGCTGCATCAGGGAAGTGACGAGTCTTCCTGCCAAGTTGCAGATGAAACCATTATATTTCCAATGAAACCTCTCTCTATGACATCCATGTTGAATTTTGTCTCTCCATGAATCTAACTTGTCTCCCCAACAAGCAGAACATCAGCTTCTTTGGCAATGATAGGAGAAACGCGCTGGGCCTCAGTTGGGCCAATCAACACTCGCTACAAATAGCTGCACACTTCCTCTCTGGGTCTCGGTTTCTGCTGAAAGATGGAATATACAAACACACTGCGGACAGAGCATATGTAAAATAGAACGCTGACCCACAATTTACAGCACCAGCCCAGGGAACAAGCCCAATATTTATAATACTGAGCCCTGGAAGCCAGGCCACTACCATCTTTAAGTCACGTTTGTAGGAAGTTAGACCACTCTTCTATCCATAAACCCAGGAAGCAATAACCCTGTAGCAACTGGCCCCAAATGGTCAGGACTTGATTAATAACTGAGAGCTGCCCCAATTTTTGTCTATGCCTCCAACTTAGGATCAACTAGAGAAAGTCAAATTGATTATACTGGATGCCCCACTTGTAGTTAGTCTACCTACGGCTTCCACATGTCAACAGCCTCCAATAAGGGCACACCTAAAACCTTCCCCTTTTCCACTGGAGAGCCTTCCTTCCTCTCTGCCTGCCTTGCTATCTTTGCCAAAATGCAAGTGAGAGAGGCTGACTCTCTTTCTATATTAACCTTTGAATAAAAATATCCTTTGCCAGTGTGTGTTTGATTGGTCTTCATTTATTTCCACACAGCATTTGTAAAATGAAAGGATTGGAATGAATGATTCTAGACTTTAGAAACCAGACAATTCTAGACAGTGGATTCTACCACAGTCTCAGGGCACCAGATATAGCTACTGCTACTTGCCCAAAAGGAGTCCATACAGTTTCTGTACCACCAACTTTGGGTTCGGGGTTTGAGGTGAGCGCATCTGATTGGCAGGCTGAGGTGCTGCTCTGTGCTCTGGATGTCAGGGAGGCTGCATGAGCTTTTCTTCGGATGGGAGGTGAGATCCTTCTCAGAAGGAGCAAGGTCCAGGTGGTGGTCACTCCAAAGAATAGAAGTCCTCTCTACCTCTCATTTCTACCATCACTTGGGGTTGCCCAAATTTCTTATTTTCCAGGATTCTGGACTTTTCCAACACAGTTCATTGTCCCTTGCCTGCTTGTCCCTGTCCATATGGATGAGGAACAGATAAGCCATTCCCTGCTGGGTTCTTTAATTCCTAGAGGATAGTGTATTTTTTCCCTGAGCTTTTTAATCTGCCCCATCACAGCCCATGAAAGCACAGTATAACACTATGTTATTGATAAGGACTGAATTCGAAAGCAAGAGAATGGAAAAGAGTTCAAAGAAAAAAGATTAAATTGCTCTTTATTTGTAAATGGCTTTTAGCTAATTTTCTCATGAGTCAAAGGCTTCCGGCCTGCGCTCACCCTTCTTTGCAGAACGAGGCTTGCTCACAGGAGGCAGCATAACAAATGGTGAAAGAATGAATACAGTCACTCCCCTATTTCACTGGAAAGGTTGGGGAGAGAAGAAATGACACTCAACCCAACTGTCATGAGCACAATGAGTCAACTGCTTAACAGGAAGAGGGGAGGACTCAGCCTGGAGGCCATGGCTTGCTTGAGCACTGATGCTTTTCAGAGTGCATTCTTAGTCTGCTTAAATGTTAGAAGCAGAAGGAGAAAGACTGATCATAGAGAACATGGGAATCACCTCCGTGGGTAATTGGGGTTCAGAGAGGGACAGCGACTTGCCAAAATTGCACAGTGAGTTATGGTAGAGTTGCGTTAAAACTCAGGTATCTATACTTTCAGGACCACAAATTTCAATTCTACTCAAGAAGAAAAAAGTCATCCAGAGTACAAATGAAGAATGTCTTTACTCATGGCTGATATACTTGTCAAGGTAAAAATATCTGAGGTAATCTACACAAAGCTACTAGAACTAATAAGAAGGCTTAGTGAGATTGTAAGATAGCAGATCAACATACAAAAAAATCAATTGTTTTTCTATATACCAGCAACCATGAAGTCGGCCATCCATGAACTGAGAATCACTGAAACCATGAGCCCCAAATGAACTTTTCCTCCTGTAAGTTGTTTTCTCCTGTAAGTTGTTTTCCTCATGTAAGTTGGATGTTTTGGTCACAGTGACAAAAAGCTAACTACAACATATGACAATTAAGACATTATAATATTGTTGTAAAGATGGACAAATTGAATAATGGGACAGAATAGAAAGTCCAGAAAAACGTTCACGTGTATGTGGACAAATGATTTTCAACAAACATACAAAGGTAATTCAGTGGATATAAAACAGGTTTTTTCGGAAGTGGTGCTGTAACAACCACATTCTCATAGAGGAAAAAAAAAACTTGGAATTATGGAATAACTTATTCCATAATTAAAACCTAACTCTAAATGGACCATAAATAAATACACAGCCTGCAGCCATAAAACTGAAGAAAATCTGAGAGTTATGAAAACCTTTGTGATTTGGGGTTTATCAAACATTTCTTAGATATAACATCAAAAGTACAATCAATGGGGCTGGGGTTGTGGCTCAGTGGTAGAGCGCTTGCCTCGCATGCGTGAGGCACTGGGTTTGATCCTCAGCACCACATAAAAATAAATAAAGATATTGTGTCCATCTACAACTAAAAATATATATGTGAAAAAAAGTACAATCTATGAAAGAACAAATGGATAAACTGGACGTGAGCCCTGGATGAATGCATCTTCCCCCTGCTTCCTGTCTCTCAAGCTGTGCAAGTTTCTTTCACTGGCCTCTTCCCCCATGATGTGCTGGCTCACCTTGGATTTGATCAAAGCTTAAAATTTCTGCTCTTCAAAAGACCTAAGCAAATAAGAAGACAATCCTGAGTTTGGGAGAAAATATTTGTAAATCCTATATATGATAAAAAGACATGTTTAAAAAATATAAAGATCCTCAAAACTCATTAAAAAATAATGCAATAAAAAGGACAAAAATATGTGAACAGACATGAAAGAAGACAAACAGATGCCAGAAAGTCCACGAAAAGATGCTCACCATCATTTGTCATTACAAATTAAAACAACAATGAGACACCACATCGCTTTAATGTTAGAATGGCTAAATTTAAAAAGACCCTAACCATACCAAGAGTCGGACAGGATGTCTTATACTGCTGTTGGGAATGTAAAATGGCACAGTCATTTTAGAAAACAGTTTGGTGGTTCTGTAAGATTTCATCTGAAATGTCCCAACGGTCCCTGTATCGAAGGCTTGTTCCTCAGTCCACGGTACTATTAGAATGTGGGGAAAAAATACAGAGGAAAAAAAAAGAACTTGATATTATGGAATAACTTATCCCATAATTAAAACCTAACTCTAAATGAACCATAAATAAATACACAGCCTGCAGCCATAAAACTGAAGAAAATCTGAGAGTTATGAAAAACTTTGTGATTCGGGGTTTATCAAACATTTCTTAGATATGACATCAAAAGTACAATCTAGGGGCTAGGATTGTGGCTCAGCGGTAGAACGCTTGCCTCGCATGCGTGAGGCCCTGGGTTCGATCCTCAGCACCACATACAAAGCAATAAAATAAAGACATCGTGTCCATCTACAACTAAAAAAATATTAAAAAAATATTTAAAAAAAAGTACAATCGATGAAAGAACAAATGGATAAGTTGGAAGTGAGCCCTACAGGAAGGTAAGCCTCTGCTGGGGATGTTGGGACCTCAACCCTTATCATCCTTTTTTTTCACATGGCTTTGCTCCACTATAAGCTACAGCCATGATGTGCTGCCCTGTCATAGGTCCCAAAGCAATGGGTCTACCTGATCATGGACTGAAATTCCAAAACTGTAAGCCAAAGTAAACCTTTCTTCTTTGTAAGTTGATTGTCTCAAGCATTTTGTTACCATAATGGAAAGCTAGCACAGGTGGTTTCTTAAAAAGTTAAGGAAATATCTACCACATGACTCAATCATTCCACTCCTAGTTATTCATCCATAAGAAAAGAAAGTACGTGTCTAGACAAAGACCCATACATGAATATTCATGTCAGCTTTTTTGACTTATTTATTTATTTTTTTTGGGGGGGGTACTGGAGATTAAACTCAGGAGCACTCAGTCACTGAGCCACATCCCCAGCTCTATTTTGTATTTTATTTAGAGATAGGGTCTCACTGAGTTGTTTAGTGCCTTGCTTTTGCTGAGGCTGACTTTGAACTTGTGATCCTCCTGCCTCAGCCTCCTGAGCTGCTGGGAATATAGGCGTGCACCACTGCACCTGGCTTATGTCAGCTTTATTTTTAATATCCAACAATTTGAAACAATCTAAATGTCTATCAACAAATGAACACATAAACTGTGATGGATGTGTTTATGTATTCTTCAGCAGTGCTGAAGATTTTACAGATAGCGTATGCATGTCAAAACTTTTAAATATATGCAGTTTATTGCATGCCAATTATAGTTCACTAAAGTGTTAAAAATAACTCAATCAAGGTAATTTCTCTTTCTAGGCATTGTAGGTGTTGCAGTGTATAAAGAGATTGAGGTTGATAAGACAAGTCCCTTTCCAATAATATATGGCTCAATATGATTAAGGAAAAACATTTATGCAGAGAAACCAGATAAGACTTCCTGAAAAAAGGGATTCTTGGATTGTACCTTGAAGGAAGAGCAAGAAATGTTCCAGGATAAGCCAGGCGTGGTGGTGCACGCCTGTAATCCCTGCACTTTGGGAGGCTGAGACAGGAGAATTGCGAGTTCAAAGCCAGCCTCAGCAATGGCAAAGCGCTAAGCAGCTCAGTGAGACCCTGTCTCTACATAAAACACAAAATAGGGCTGGGGATGTGGCTCAGTGGTGAAGCACCCCTGAGTTCAATCCCCAGTACCAAAAAAAAAAAAAAAAAGAAAGAAATGTTCCAGGATAAACCACGCTGACTAGCATGGCAAGAGAAGACAGGGTCTTTGATGTTCTGCTGCCTCAGGGAAATGGCTTAATCTGTGCTACATCAGAGTTCTCTATCATATGTACATATATGGTAGTTCAAAATAACTTTACTGAAATTATTTCTCTTGCTTCTTTATTTCCTACCTTCTATGAAAGTGATTTAGGTAGGCTAATAAGGATACTTGTAATACAATAAGATTTAAGCTACATAGATAAAACAGGTAGCGTACAGACTATACAATAGAGTTGAACCAAGATTGTTTCACAAGGTCTTAAGGTTCTGAATAATATTGCTGGAAGGATCACAACGTGGCTTGAGCTTTCTAGAGACTGGAACAAAGAGGGAAACATGACCATTAGAAAACTTACCAAGTACTTTCCCTCGGTTACCTCATCCAATCTTCCCACACCCTGCACGGTAGGCATGGCTCTCCTACTAATGGCAGAGATGGATGATTTTTCTGAAGCTATGGGGGAAGTAGCTAATGTGTGGGAATAGCTTCCTCTTTGTTCTGCAAGAAGGAGGGAACAGCTGCTGGAAAACAGCTGGAGGAAACCCAGAAAAGTGAATACAGCATTGGAGGCTGCTTTTCCCCCTAGGGACATAATCTAATTCACAAAAGTTGATATAAATTTGGGAGACTGAGAAGCTGTATAGAACATTCTACAGACCTACAGGATTGGGATAACAAATAGAGGTTCTTGGAGCCTCTTGAGGAAGGGCTTTAGTGACCTCCTTATTGAGTTTCAGGACAAGATCTCCAAGTACTACACCCAAGGAGTAATGATAATCCACAAATGGCCTAACCATAATAGGAAAGGAATTTTGATTGTATTAAGATAAACTGCCTCCTTCCAGAAGCAAATAAAAATTCACCTCAGAGGAAGATTATATTCTAAGATTAAAATTATCTTTGTAATTTTTCAAATACAATGTTTGGATCTCACATAGAAACAACCAAAGAAAAATAATAGACAGTAGAAAAGACATGCAAGGACTGCAGAGAATGGAGTTATTAGACATAGACTTTATGATAAATGTGTACAGAGAAATAAAATGCAAGATTATTGCATCAGAGAACTGGAAATTATCTAAAACAATTTATTTGAAATTCTAGAACTGGAAAGACAACACAAACATCTAGAATTCAATGCATGAAATTTAACAGAAGATTAGATGTAGATAAGGAGAGAGTTAGTAGACTTGAATATAGGTCAAAGAAAATGTCTAGAATAAAAAATGGAGAGGTAAAGTAATAGAAAATACAGGAAAGTCACATGCATAAGACCTAGAGAACACAGTGAAAAAGTCCAATATACACGTAATGGAGTCCCCGAAGAAGGGACAAGATAGAGACCTGAGAGAGGTAGTATGTTCCAGTTCATGTATGAAGCTTAAGAAGCAGGAAAATAATCTTATAAATTCTGGTTCTTGTTCAGCCTTTCTATTTTATTCAAATCTGGAAGAGGTCCATCCACATTAGAGAGGGAATTTGCTTTACTCAGTCTATGAATTCAAATGTTAATCTCACCCAGAAATGCCCTCACAGACACACCCAGAATAATTTTAAACAAATTTCCGTGTGCCCTGGGGCCCAGTCAAGTTCATACATGATATTAAGCATAATTCTAGAACATAATTTTAGAACATAATTCTAAATTCACATAGAAACTCAAGAGACCAGAATAGACAAAATAACATCAGAAAGAATAAACAAAGTTAGAGGGCTTATGCTTTACAATTTCAAATTTACTACAAAGCTGAATTTTTGTCATTATTGTTGATGTTGTTTTGTTGAGTCAGGGTCTTACTATGTTGCCCTCTCTGGCCTCCATCTCCTGGGTTCAACCTTACCCCCTGAGTGGCTGGGACTACAGGTGCTCTGATGGGAAAATCATTAGTCATTAAGGAAATTCCAGTACTACAGCAATTCAGATAGTGTACTACTGTAATAAGTCTAGATATACAGCTCAATGAAATAGTTCAGAAATAAATCTTCAAATTTTGGTCATTTGATTTTTAGCAAGAGTGATCTGGCAATTTAATGGTGTTGGGATGATTTCTGTTTTAGTCAGGTTTTTTGTCACTGTGACCAAATGACCTGACAAGAACAATTTTAGAGGAGAAAAAGTTTATTTGGCACTCACTATTTCAGAGGTTTCAGACTATAGAAGGCAGGCTCCATTGTTCTGGGCCAAAGGTGAGGCAGAACATCATCAAGGAAGGGTGTGGAAAAGGAGAGCAGCTCAGGACATGGCAATTAGGAAGCAGAGAGACCCCTCTCCAGGAACAAAATATATATCTCAAAATCACACCCTCGTGACCTACCTATTCCAGCCACTTCCTACCTGCCTTCAGTTACCACTCAGTTAATCCATATTATCAGATTAATGTTCTAATTAGGTTAAGGCTCCCATAGCCCAACCATTTCACCTCTAAGCTTTTTTGCATTGTCTTTCGCATGAGCTTTTGGAGGATGGCGCATATCTAAACTATAACAATTGGATATCTGCAAGAAGGAAGCAGAACACCTATTCATATCTTACACAAAAATCAACTCAAGGAGCTGGGACTATGGCTCAGCGATTGAGCGCTTGCCTCGCATATGTGAGGCACTGGGTTCGATCCTTAGCACCACATAAAATAAATAAAGATATTGTGTTCATCTACAACTAAACAAAATATTAAAAAAAAATCTTAAAAAAAATCAACTCAAAAGTGGATCAATGATTTAAGTATAAGAGCTAAAACAATAAAACTTATAGAAGAAAAGAGTACATCTTCATGACCTTGAATTAGGCAAAATATTCTTAGATATTCTTAGATATGAAATCAAAAACATAAGCAATATAACAAAAAATACATAAACTGAACTTTCATCATAATTCAAGGCACCAGTAAGAGAGTGGATGGACAACTCATAGAATAAGAGAAAATGTTTCAAACTTTGTTAAATAAAGAACTTGCTATCCAGAATATATAAACAACTATGAAAACTCAATATAAAAGCCAGGCAGAATGGCAGGCACCTGTAGTCCTAGCTACTCAGAGGGTAAGACAAGAGGATCACCTTTACCCAGGAGATGGAAGCTACCTGGGGCAACATAGTGAGACTCTGACTCAACAAAACAAAACAACATCAACAATAATGACAAAAACTCAATATAAAAAGACAACCCAGATTGAATAGACATTTCACTAAAAAAGATATATGAGTATTTATTAAGCACATGAAAAGATGGAAAAATCATTAAGGAAATTCAAATCAACTGGGGATGTTGCTCAGTGGTACAGTGCATGCTTAGCATGAGGTGGACCCTGAGTTCAATCCCCAGAACCAAGAAGATTTATTTTAAAAGTTATAAAAAAAATACAAAGTAAAGCAATGCTACGGACCCATTAAGATGACAAAAATATAAAAAGATAGGAAATAGTAAGTATTAATGAAGATGTGGAAAAAGTTGAAACTCTTGCACATAGATCTTCATAGCAGCATTATTTGTAATAGCCAAGAAATAGAAAAAGTGCAAATATCCTTCAATTGATAGATGGATAAGCCATATGTAATATATGCACACAACAGAATATTACCCAGCAACAAAGAGATAACATGTTCTAACATGAATGTACCTTAAAAACATTCAGCTGAGAGAAAGAAGCTTATCACAAGAAGCTCCGTAACTGATTGATGAAGCATTCAGAATAGCAGATCCATAAGGAGAGAAAACAACTCAATGGTTTCCAAGGACTAGGCAGAAAGAAGAGTGGGGAGTGACTGTCAATGGTATGAATTTCTTTTCCAGTTGATGAAAATGTTCTGAAATTATATGGTGTTGCTTGCAGTACTCTGAATATATACAAACCACTGAATTGTATACTTTGAAAGGGTGAATTTAGGTTATGTAAATTCTATTTCTATAAAGTCATTATTGAAAAACAAGGTTGGAATGAAAACAGTAATCATCAGGGCAAAGTAAGAAATAGTTATTTAAGGTGCAATGATTTTAGGACAGAATGATTTGGCTCAGTAGGGGATAATTCAGTTCTCACCTGTTTTAATTATCATTCAGTCAAAAAAGATTTTGCTCAATGAATTCTGGTCCTGAAGTTTTCATATCATATTCTCAGACTATTGTTATCTTCAAGCAGCTTTGCAGGCTCCCTATGCAGACTGAAAAGAACTGGGATTAACTACAGTGTATTTTATTGTTCCAATTTGGAGTACAGCAGTGAACAGTTTCTTAATCAGGTATTTGTCCACTGAAAAATCATCTAGGCAATGGGTAAAAAGTTGTTTGTAGCCATCCGTCCTCTGATTTCACTGTTGGTGAAAGATATTGAGTGTGGCATGTAATGGACAGGAGACAGGATCAGTTCAGTGCTAAGCCTGGCTCTCCCTTTCTGGTGCTTGCTAATGTGCTGAGCTCTCTTCTATGCACTTCACATGTATTTTCTCATTTACTCTCACAGATACTCAGCTGGGAGGTGTTGTTATTGTCACTTTACAGATGACAAAGCCTGGGAATGAAGGGACTTACTGATGGCCACACAGGTAGGATTTGCAGAGCCTGGAATCCAAACACAGTGTGACTCCATGTTCTGCATGTTTCAGGCACTGTCCTTGCCTTCCATATGCCTAGATTTGGAGTCAGAGACCTGGTATGAATTCCAGATAGCTCTTTTTTTCTAGTATTATGAGTTTAGGCAAGTCACTAAACTTTGCTTTGACTTTCTAATTCATAAAACAGAGATAATGATATCTGCTCTATTACCTCACAGGGCTTGTAAAGAATTGGAGATGTACTTTGTAAAGCATTATACAACTGGTTTGTTTACTGGACTAGAGCTGAGACTCTTTTTCCAGCCTCCCCCACTCTGGCTAAGAAATGTAGCCAACAGAGCTAGGGAACCCTTGAGTGCCCATTTGCTTCTACTGAATTACAGTGGGGCTGAGGAACTTTCTGAGAAAGAGGCTTCAACTCTCTTCACACCCGGAGTTCAGATATTCAGACATGGCTGATAGAGGGGGCCATATGGAGGCCAGATTGCAAGAGGGTTAATGGCAACTCCTGCCAGTTAAAGATGATTCCCCTTGAGGAAGAAAGAAGTTTTGCATGGTAGGCTGGGCTTAGTAATAGTAACCAAAGTTACTGATAATGATGGATTCTAGTCCCAGACTATCAGAACTTCCTCAAAACCACCACTCTGGGGGTATACAGGCATCCCACAGCCAAGGGGGGCTCTAAGTGTAAACTGAGAAAATTGTTTCACTTAACTCTGTAACACTCTGGGCCAAAACGCCCTATTAGGAGTGAACGTGACCTTGTAACATTTTTTGGCAGGAGTAAATTGGCACTGAGAAGCTGCTGAGTAGAGTCCCATCCTCACCATCACTGGGGCAGCAGCTGGAGCTTACAATAGCTGGCTCAGCCACCCTGATGGCACAGACTGGTTCATGGATTTAGGAGAAATGTTCCCTTGGAAATTCTCAAAATACTCAAAGGAGAGAGAATCTTCAAGAACCTGCTATGTTTACATGAGCAGATGAGTCCACAGAAGTTGGAGATTTTTCACTTCTGATTTTGAAATCACAAGCTATGGAAACATGGACATTCAAGCTATGCTATCCTAAATTATTATAATTATTTTATTGTGGGAAATCAGAATTCACTCAATCAGGATGAAGTAAGTAAATCTACTCTCTTGAAGGTTCTCAGGTCTGGGAAGAAGGATGGAGACTTTCAAGTTAAGAAATACTCTACAGGGGAAAACACCCTCTGTTCATTTTCATGAGTAAAAACATTTTCCAAGAGGACATTTTTTTGAAGTTGGAGGCAGAGTCTGAAGAGAGAAAGCCCCACCCTTGTTCCTGGAAGTATCATTTGCTCTGCATCATTCCTTTGATTTCTGATGTGTCCCTGAGTCGATCATGTAGCTGTGGGCGAAGGTTGGAGACAGGAGTCAAAAGAAAAAAAGCAAAGATGTCAGTTTAAGAACACTCTGCATTTCAAGTATCATATGTAAGCCTTTTCAAAGACACAATCTCCAGTTTTTCTTACTCTGGAGCAAGCTTAGACGTGCCAGTCCTTGGCCTGCCTTTCTTTGCTGGTTTAAAAATCTTTGCAGTGAGTGAGTATGTGGGGTGTATGTGTGTGTCTGTGTGTGTGTGTGTGTGTGTCTGTGTGTGTGTGTGTCTGTGTGTGTGTATTAGCTTGTCCTAAATGTTTTATTGGCATCTAAAGCTTCTGCAATTCAAAGGTCCCCTATACACCATCAAAAGGCTCTCTTTTGCAGATAGGCTTTCAGTCTTCCCTCCATTTTCGATTCTGGAGCTCTTCTCCCCATTTTATGGCCCCTGAATGAACTTGTGCAGTCAATAGCTGGACCCCAAAGTGGTGAGCATCATGCTGTAATCTGACCTCACCCTGCTGAATGCATAGTTAACATTGTGATCAAGGAAAAACTAGTGTTTTCCATCAAAAAAGGAATCTGAGAATCTCTATCACTTATAATGAAACAGCATAGAAACACAAGTTTACTTGTAGAAGAGTCTAAATTCATTGTCTGAGTAGTCTATAGCATTGTTTATAGCAATATAAATTCATTTGCTGATATCAGAGTCTAAAGGGATTTAGTCCCTTGAAAAGCCTTTCAATCCTTCTCTCCTCTGATGTCCCTTCTGTGTTATTCAGGTTAGGCTAAGTTATACTGAAGTAGCAAACTACACCTCAATCGCTTTCAGTGGCTTCTTACAGTGAAAATTATTTCTCATTTGTTCTATATGTTCAATAGATGGTAACATGGGGCCTTATTCACTCTGCATACTCGGGGATAGGTGGAGAGAAATACTACCATCCTATAATGCTGCCATACAAACACAAGCAGGGGATGAGAGCATGGAGAATGCTTCCACCTGGAATGACACAGGTTTCTAACTCATTTCAATTGTTTCAAACAGTCACATAATCATGTCTATCTCAATGGGACAATTTTTCTGTGTTCCAGAAAAGAGAAAAATTATAAATGTGAGGGAACCACCACACCATCTATCATAACTTCAGATGGATATCCAAGTGGAATACTTTCAGATTTAAAATTCTTTATTCATGTGATGAGATTAACCCAATGAAATACAGATTTGAATCATTCCAAACACTTTTCCCATCAAGTATCTTATTCACTATTTATTTATTCAACAAGCTGAGCATGAAGAAAATAAAAGCACATGAAATCTGCCCCTTTGCCTTCCCATGATTTTGTCTGGGGTGGGGGTTAAGTGCCTCAAAATAAGTTCAAATTGCTGCAATATTCAAGGGTGGCAGAAACTCCTTGCAACTTTTGGAAATGGCTTCAAAGAAGAGAACTTGAAGAATGGGTAAAATTTTTAATGCAAATTTTAATCTCTCTCTCTAAAGTTGTAGGTGTTGGACAAGTTATTTTTATGCAAATTATGAAATGGTTTAAAAATGAAGATAAAAGTCTGCCCAGCCTGTAATCTTACTCCTTCTAAATAAGTACCCTTAAGATGTGTGTGTATATACATATGTATACATACATTTTTTACATGTGTATACACACATGTAGGTGTACACATACATACATATGTATGTAATGTGCTTTTCAACAACATGTTCTATATTTTTATGTCAAGGCCATAGAGGGTGATTAGTGTTTGGCACGTCATAAGCCACATTTTGGATTTCACTAAACACAGGTAGAGTCACAGGTGGAGAGGAGCAACTCAGTTTGGCTGGCAGCAGGTATGTGGAGGAGAAAAGGCCGGAAAGATGAATGAGCTAGATCTTAGAGAGTGTGCGATGGCAGGTCAGGGAACTTCAATAGCAGGCAATTAGATAATAATTTATGTAATTTTAAAATAAAAATTTAAAAAGTCTTTCACATTGCATAAAACTTGGAAAATACAGATAAAATATAGCTATAGAGATTGGAGACACTCATTATCTCACCAAAGATAATTCTGTTAACATCTCAGTACTTATGTTTCTAGATCATTTTCAATCCCTGTGTCCATTTTTTTTGACAATATGGAATCATACTGCATATGTCATCCATAACCTGATTTTTAAAAACCTAATATATTATAAAAGTTTTTTTTTTTTGTACTAGGAATAGAACCCAGGGGCACTTTACTACTGAGTTATATTCCCCAGCCCTTTTACACAATTTTGATTCAAAAAATATTTTTGGTACTGGGGATTGAACCCAGGAGCACTTTACCATGGAGCTACATCCCCAGTCTTTTAATATATATTTTTTTAAATTTTCAGACAGAGTTTTGCTAAATTGCTCAGAATGGCCTGAAACTTGCAATCCTCCAGCCTCAGCCTCCTGAGTTGCTGGGATTACAGGTATGTACCACTACAACTGGAAAAAAATGGTTTTTTTTTTTGAGAGTATAAATATGAATTATTTGTAGTGGTGGAATAACATCCTATTACTCGAACTTTTATACACAGAAATAACCAGCTGAGGATCACACAAGAGTAAAAAGCAATTTAATTGTCCTCCTTAAATAAATTCTATTTACCTGGTTTTGAAATTAAGAACTGATTTGTGAACACACACTGACAGACACTTGGTGGGTAGAAGGCTCTGTGCCTGGCCCTAGGTGAGACTTTCACAAAAGAGGAAAAGGAGCAACAGACCAGAGGAGAGAACTTTGCTTACCCGGAGCAGAAAGTGATTTGGGGCTGAGGAATAATTTGATCAGGGTTGTGCATTTAGAATCTCCTCAGTGAGGGAGAAGAGTTTTAAAAGGAGAGGAGACTGGAAGATAATCCATAAGATACATGACGGAGGGATTCCTTTCCACCCTAAACAGATTGAGGCAGGTGGCACCGAGAATGGATGTGAATTGTTCGGCCTGGCAGCACTAGTGATAAGACTAGGATGTTCTCATGCACAGACCCAAGACTCTCCCACACTGGCCTGATCACAGATTATGTTGCCCCAGGGTTCTATGTCCAGATGCATGGCCATGACATTTCCTGAATTTTTTCTCTTATACTGAGGGCACATGCAAGGTTGGTTCAGGTGTTTAATAATGTCATGGGATGCAGGTCACGTCTCACAGCCTATGGCTATTGCCTGAGCAAAAGGGAGATTATTGGGAAAGACTTCTCAACAAATAGCTTGGGATGCTATTTGACCTGTACATACTAATAGTTAATATTTGGCGACTAGTAAAATTATGTAGTAGTACTTATACTACTCTACTCACACCAGTACTTATGGTCAACACGTGTGTAGGTTTTTTTCCTCCCACCCCAACCAATTCTTCAACTCTCAGTGGACATTAACAGGTTGTCCTACAATTCGATTCCATTCTGACCTTATCAACCTGGAGATGGCATCAGACCCCACAGGTTAAGCCCTCAGGCCTCACTTAGGATAGCAATTACAAGTTTAATCACTGAGCTTCTGACCACATACCTAAAAATTGGAAGTCCCCATCATGTGCTCCCCTGGTTCATCATATGCTGAAATGGCTGATAGAACTCAGGAGAACAATTTCCTTACTGAATTACCAGTTCATTATAAAATGATACAACTCAGTAATAGCCAACAGGAAGAGGGGCATAGGGCAAAGCATGTGGGAGGGGACACAGAGCCTCCATATCCTTCAACATCCTCATGTGTCTACCACAGGGAAGCTCTCTGAACCCGTCCTTTAGGGTTTTCATGATAAAGTTATAATTAATTGAACCACTGGCCCTTGGTGATCAACTTAACCTTCAGCCTCTCTCTCCATCCTGGGAGAAGGGGTATGGAGGAGTAGATATGAGGCTGACCCTTCCAACCCTATAATCACATGATTAGTTTCTCTGGCAAGCAGCCCCATCCCCAAGCTATCCAGGAGCCCTCAGTCATCAATTATCTCATTAGTATGAGAAGATACTTATTACTTCAGAGATTCAAGGGCTAGGAGGGTCATGTGCCAAGGCAAGAGGAGGTGATATCACACCCACCATATGAAATCACTTATTGATTAAATGCTAAGCTCCTGCCATGTGCCAGGTTCTGAGGGAAACTCTGAGATGGGTAAGACTCAGGCCTGGCACCCAGTGAGTTCACAGCCTGGTGATAAAGATAACCAGGGTTTAGGGAAGGATGACATCAATGCCATCTCAAAAGGACAAGCAGTAGTCCATAAGAGCACAGAGGAGAAACCGATGCTGCCTGAGAATGAAAAGAGCTCCTCGCAAGTACAAAGAAAGGGTTTGGATAGGAGGAAGAGAGGGTGCTATTTTAGGAGTATTGACCCTGATTAATACCTGATGAAGTCCCTCCTTCCTTCTTCCCTTCCTTTTTTTTTTTTAATTTTTTTTAGTTGTTGATAGACCTTTATTTTATTTATTTATCTGTGGTGCTGAGAATCGAACCCAGTGCCTCACGCATGCTAGGCAAGCGCTCTACCACTGAGCCACAACCCCAGCCCCTCCTCCCTTCCTTTTTAAACTCTCCTTTAGAAAACTCAACCTCGACAGTGACATCATGCCAGAAGTCACCTACTAAAGTATACAATTCAATGGCTTATTGTATATTCAGAGTTGTGCAGCCATCTCCACATTAATTTTACATACTCGAACATTTTGATCACCCCCGCAAAAAAACCCCATACTCTTTAGTGGCCACTCCTGTTCCTCCCACCCATCCTGCCTCTAATTCCCAGCCCTGGGGAAGCAGTCTATTTTCTGCTCCTATGGATTTTCCTTTTTTGAACACTACATAACTGTTACCATGGTAATTCAGGTTGTGCTTTTTTTTTTTGGATAGCGTGTTCTGACACTCAGTAGGTGCTTCAAAAATGTTCACTTGATGAATAGGTGAATGTAAAAAAGAATGAGAAACTGACCTGAGGTGTGGTTCAAGGAAATACTGAAAAAACCGGAAGGGCTGAAAGTCAGAAGACGTGTGCTCAAATCCCGGTTCTGGTGTTCATTTCTATGAGCCAGGGAGAGTCATTTCACCTTTCTGACCCCCAGCTTGCTAATCCATAGAGGAAGCAAGAATGCAAATGAGAAAACTCACTTGGAAGGGTTTTGAATGTCTAAGTAGGCTGCATCAGTGAAGAATCATGTACATTTGTATTTACTCCCACCACTGATACACCCATAAGAATAAATCACGTACCTACCCATGACGCAGGGTAAGGCACAATGACAAGGTGTCAGTGTCAGGGAGCCCACCTGGGGACATCCCCTACACTCCATTCCTGCTCCTGGAATGACTGTAACCAAGACAGGGAAAAGGGCTAACCAAGCATCCCATATTCATTGCCACATGGGCTTCCAAGCCAAATGGGGAGATAAAAATCTGGTTTATAGTGAAGATTAAACTCAATTCACTGGGGGGAAAAATGATGATATCACTTTCTCCTGTCTTTTGGCTTTCAGATTAATATGCTCAGTACTTCTCTGCTGTAGGGCATTTCCATCAATCAGAAAAAGGGGAGACTCAGGCTTATGAGTAAGTTCTCTATTGTCTCATCTAGAATTGGAGAAGGGACTCCACTCCATAGTGGTTCAGTCCCTTTCTCTCTATGTAGGTTCAGAGGAATTTGGAGGGGGTTGGAATGCAAGTAGATACATTTTTCTGAAGGTAAAATTCAGGCTCTGCAGAGAGATATACAGGATGAGGTAGCATGAGCATATCAGAATAAAGCATCTAAATCTTATGAAGAGGTATTTTTTAAAAACCTGACCTTGACATGAAGGTCAAGGTCACCTCACCCTCAGATAAACTTTTCTTTCACCTAGTATCTTTGTAAAGGAAACTCCCCAAGTTCCATCCTTTCATTGGGAGTAGAAGAGCCTCAGGGCTTGGCTTGGTCCAGGACAGAGGCAAGGGACCAAGCCTCACCCACTCATTGCCACTGGGGCTCTGGGCACTACTTCCCCCTCCAGTAAGCGTCACCTTCTTATTTTTTTCTCTTTCTCTTCCAGCTCTTTCCCTCACAGCCACCTGTTCCCTCTAGCCCAGGGTCTCTTATTTTGTGTGTGTGTATGTGGGCGGTGGGGGGGTGGGGGGTGGGTGTTGGGAGGTACCAGGGATTGAACTCAGAGGCACTCGGCCACTGAGCCACATCCCTAGCTCTATTTGGAATTTTATTTAGAGACAGGGTCTCACTGAGTTGCTTAGCACCTCACTTTTGCTGAGGCTGGCTTTGAACTCGACATCCTCCTGCCTCAGCCTCCTGAGCCGCTGGGATTACAGGCGTGCACCACTTTGCCTGGCTAGCCTGGGTTCTTTAACCTTAGCATCACTGACATCTTGGGTCGTTTAACTCTTCATGGTGAGGGGCTAGCCTGTGCAATTAGGATATTTAGGGGCAACCCTGCCCATTCTGCTAGATGTCAGTAGCTCCTTCCAGTTAAGACAATTAAGGATGTTTCCAGATGTGTCCACTATTCCCTGGGGACCAAATTGTCATTCAGAGCTCCTGCTCTAGTCATTTTCCCTGTCACTTGGAGCCCTCGTGAGCTGAACATTTATTGTGTGAAAGATACAGGGTTAAGCCCTTCATGTATTGTACACAGACATGTCTCCAAATTCAGTGTACATGAGAATCACCCTGGGAGTCTTTTAAAATGCGCATTCTGATTCAGTAGTAGTTGCAGTTGGTTCATGGATCACACTGAGAGCAAAGTTGTATGTGATGTTGTCCCTGTAGCCCTGTGAGGACTTTGTTTTACAAGTGAGGAAGCTGAAGTTCACATGTGGAATCCAAGTCAGGTCTGACTGCCTGCAAAGCCAGTGGTCTCAGCGGATGTTGGGCCAAGGTCCCTAAGCTTTCTCATTGCTTCCCCTCTCAGGCAATGGTGCTATTACAGGCTCATCGAGGCTGAGGTTCTGGCCTGCATTGGCTTGGAACATCCATGTTACATTCTCCCTTCCTTAGAGTGCGCTGCTTATGACCCCAGGTGAATATCCTGGAATTTGCTGAGCTGCACCAATGCCTGTGACCCTGTTCCAGCTTGCCCTGGGACCAGCTCATCTTGCCTGCCCACCCACCTGTCAGCTGGGTGCTGCCCTGGGGCTCCCTTTTCCTTTCCCTTCCTGCCTCCCCTTTATCCATTGCTCCACTCTCTTACGTGGCCACACGCTTACGTGGCCTCATCACTGTCTCCCAGCTTCCTCCTCATACTAGGCAGGGATGTTTAGGAATGCTCTAGATCCTGAAGGGGAAAGTGTGATGAATCCCTGCCTAGGGAAAGAAGCAGAGGACTCTCAGCAAGTGACAGTGATAACCAAGTGAGCAACTGGCTGGGGATTGTTCTGTCTGCTTCAGAAAAGAAACAACAGCCTTTCTGCCAACGCGGGAGGAGACCCGCTCCACCAAACACCTATACACAGTTCTTTATTCTCCACCTATCTGGGGACTGCAATCCTTCTCTTCTTACATTCTCACTCCATTTTTGCTTGGACCCAGTTTAGGGAAACTCTGAGAACATTTGTGCAGGAGTGTTCCGTAGCAACTCCTTCTGAAAAGGGCCAGATAGTGAATGCTGCAGGCTCTGAGGTCCCTGTGGTCTCAATCACAGCTACTCACTCTGTTACTGTAGCATAGGAGCAGCCAATATAAGTAAATAATTGGGTGTGGCTGTGTCCCAATAAAACTATTGGTGGGCACTGAAATCTGAATTTCACATATATATTTTCATGTGTCACAAAATATTGTTCTTTTTTGGATTTTTCCCCCAGTCATTTATAAATATAAAACCTATTCTGAGGTCACAGGGTTAAGCTACTTATAGCTTAGAAGTGGCTGGATTTGGCCTGGGGCCTGAAGGTTGCCAGTCCCTGATTCCGAGTCAAGTGCCCCTCATGTTGTGTTTCTCAGGGATGTGGTCCTATACTTCAGGGAAATGTTGGGTAAAGCAAGGCTGCTCACACCCCCAATTCTCCATTGTGCTCCTCAAAATCTTTACTACTCTTAGGAGCATCATATGCTTCCAAGAGGGATAAGTGCACACTGGGCTTCTCTGGTTGATCCAAGCTATGAGTTATCTCGTTTCATGTAAGGTGAGCATTCATCAAGACTAGGTTCTGCAGACTGCATCATGGAAAGCACTGCTCCAGCTGATGCCCTCATTCCACACACATGGAAACTGAAGCCCAGGTGCCTTGCTAGCAGGAGCTGTGGTCTGTGCTGTGCTTGACATGTGACACTCCCTGCATCCCCTGGGTGAGCACAGGCAGCACTGCACAGGCCAAGGCTACTCTACCAGGACACCAGGGCCCCCAGTTCTGCAGACCTGTCCATGCGCACACTTCCTTATTTTTCCTAGTTTCTAACACCTATGGAGAGATATATTTTGGTTGAATGATTTTAACCCTAGGACTGTGAGTGGTTGCATGGCAGAAAACACTTCTAAAGTTCCTAGTCCTGAAGGATCAAAGGGGACGCACTTAAGGGCTAACTTTAGCTTCTGGGCTACTGACCCATCATGAATTAAGCATAATTATTGAATTATTTTGATATCAAAAGACTAGTATGCTCTGCACAGTAATAATGTGTTTACATGTGTATAGAATTTACAAAACATGTCTCGATCATTTTTGCCTTTTCTTCTTATACCTGCTCTCAGGGAGAGGTAGGACAGAGTTTTATTTTGTTTTGTATTTTTTAGTTTTATAGATGTAGAAACTGCAGCTCAGAGAAGCTAGGATACTTGCCTTTGACCACAGAGACAGTGGTAGAGCCTGAACTCAGACCTAGGTCTGATCTCACTACCTTCTGCATTACTTCATTGTCTTAAAATGAAGGGTAACTAGGCAAGTAAGTAATCCATGACAAATATTCCTTTTCCCATCATTGCCCCTCCCTTCCCCAGCCCCTTTATATATAGGAATGTTCTAGGCACAGGTGCATGGTGAGAAGGTGTGGTCCAGCTTCCCTGTCTATACAACAAACTAGTCCCCTCCAAACAGCCAGCCCTCTAGTGTCACTTATAGGGCCTGAGGTGAGTGATGGGGGATTCTGGCATCTTTATTCTGAAGCCTGGGGCTGCTGCTTTACTTGGGGCTGGCAGTCAAGGGCGGGTGGCAGACAGTCAATGGTTTGAGTGGTTTTTAAGGACAAGATGTGATGGGTCAGGGAGATGTTTCTCCAGTTCAACACCACAAAGAATTCAGTTGGTGTGGAAGGAAGGCCAGTAGGATTATGAGACCCAGAGATGAATTTTCAAGAGAGGCCACAAAACCTGGAGAGTTTGAAAGAAGAGAATGGAAAGACTTTGAGCGAGATGCTGAAACACAGACCCATGTGACAGAGGACAGTGGATACTGGCCCTGGGCAACTATTCCATTTCCCAAGTATTGATGATCATTCCAAAGACAGGGCTTCTCTGGTCTTTCTTCCCAGTCTGGGGGTGGGAGGCTCTTTCTTTAGGTGTGAGAACAGTGCCTGGCACAGGAAAGGTTCTTCAATGGTGGTGGAAGGAAGTAGGGGAAACCAGGGTAGAGGGAGATGAAGAGGGAGGGAAGAAGAAAAGCAGAAAAACAAAGGGCAAAGAAATCACTAGAAAGAAATTCTCTACATACAGTTATGATAAGTAGATAACAGTGCCGAGTTCCTTTGCTTAGGGGCCCTTCAACAGACTTCTCCAGTTGGCACTTCAGAGGAAAGTTTTAAAGGTGATTCATCTGGAACTCTGAGTCCTTTCTCTTGTTCAGTTACTTGCAAAGTCAGTTATTAGAGTCAAGAGTGAGTAGGTTGGTTGCCAGGTATGGTGGCGCACACTTGTAATCCCAGTGGCTCAGGAGGCTGAGGCAGGAGGATTGCAAGTTCAAAGCCAGCCTCAGCAACTTATTGAGGCCCTAAGAAACCCAGAAAGCTCTTGTTTCCAAATAAAATATAAAAAAAGGGCTGGGACCAGTAGAATAGAAAAGGAGACCAGGGGAGGGAGGGAAGGGAAAGGGGAGATACTGGGGAATGAAATTGATCAAATTATACTGTTTTATTGTGTGCACGTATGAATATATTATAGAAGATGCCACCATTATGTATAATTATAATGTGCCAATAAAAAGTTTTTTAAAAAAATTAAAAAGGGGCTAGGGATGTGGCTTAGTGGTTAAGTGCCCCTGGGTTCAATCCCTAGTACCATCAAAAAGAAAAAAAAAAAGAGTTGGTCGGCTGAGACAGTGGAGGGAATATGTGACCTGGCCCTACTTTCTGGCCTCTCCCTATGGGGTAGGAGTAAACCCTCAGCTTCCTGTGATGAGGAATCAGGGGAAGCCACTTCCTGGGACAAAAGAGAAACCTGCCTTCACATGCTGGGGCAGACCTCAGATAAGCAAATGTGTAGGTAACTCTGTCCTGAGTTTAGGCTCGCTAGACATGTTCTTTAGCACATTCTTCCTTTTTCTTTCTTTCTTTCTTTCTTTTTTTTTTTTTGTGTGTGTGTATGTGGTCAAATTCTATTTAGCAGGCTGGAGGCCAGGGATAACTGTAATGCAGAAGGAAAGGGGTACAAGGATGTGGAGATGGAAGGGTGGAGTGGAAGAGGGCAGGTGGAGAGATAGAAAGGACAGTGGGTACGAAATTGAGGAGCAGGAAGCCTTAGCCTCACCCCAGTGCACGCCGACAAGGCCACACATCTGTAGTATTTGAGTTTGGGAACCCATCTGTCTTAGTCCACTTCTGTTGCTCCAGTGGAGAATATCTGAGATTGGATAATTTATAAGGAAAATAATATATTTGGCTCACAGTTCTGAATTTCGGGAGTTCAAGATCAGGCAGCCATACCTAGTGAGGGTCTACTTGTTGGTGGAGACTCTACAGAGCATCACAAGTGGTGGGCATCTGGCTTTATAACAGACTTGCTTTTAGATGACCCATTAGTCCATTAATTCCTGAATGGATTAATGTATTGAGGTCTGAATCCTCATAATCTAATGACCTCTTAGAGGTCTCACCTGGTCCCACCTCTTCATACCTCATGATGAAGGTTGAATTTCAGTATGAGTCTTACTGGGGACGTACAGACCATGGCACACTCAGGTGTCCCATCTGTGTGCTCCTGAGGTTGGCCTAAGCAGACTCACAGAACATTATACTGGGGTGCATCTCTCCTGGTCAGAGGTCCTGCCTCAGGAGAAGACCCTCCTCTCTTTCAGCAGAATCTGTCTGCCCTTTCTCTGCTGCAGATGGGCTTTTGCTTGCGGACGGTCACCTTCCCTTGCCTGAGTCTGATCCTGCTTGTCTGGAGCCAGCTACCAGGGCTCCAGAGCCAAGAATTCCAATTTGGGCCCTGCAAAGTGGAAGGGGTCAATCTCCAGCAGCTGCGGGAGGCCTTCTGGACCATCCAGGACACTGTGGTGAGTGCAAGATGCTCTGGACCAAGCCATGGGGGTAATTATGAAGACCTTCACAGGTTGCTCATCAGTTTCTTGCATAAGAACCCAGGGAAGCCAGGAGGCACCATAAGCCCCTTTGTACCCATGAGGAAACTGAGGCTCAGAAAGATGTGGTCAGCCCCTAGTAAAATAAATAGAGCTCAAGGGAAGGAAAGAAGGCAGACTGATTTGTTTAGGCATCATCCTGGATGGTGGGCTGTAGCTCTAAGTTCAAGATCTGAAATGAACGGCTAGATTTCAGAGGGAGCTCCAGGTGTAGCCCCTCCTCCCCCATGGCTCCTCCTCACCCGGCAGAATACAGAGGCAAACCAGACTTATTTCCTCTTGTCTCAAATAACCAAAGGAATCAAACAGGTCTTTCATCAAGTCTGTGTTCAGACTCTGAGAACACCTGAGATGCCAGGTGGAAGTGAGGGGACAGTCTTAGTGGTTTTCTATAGATGGGACCTGTCTCCCCATCCCCAGGGACTAGCTCAGCACCACCCCTCCTGAGTCCTCCTTTGGTCCCTCTTGCCTCTGAGGTCTCATAGACTGGTTGGACTTAGGGGACTGGGGAAGCAGCTCATACTTGACGTGGTCAGCTTCCACGCTGACCCCTAACCTGGAGACATCTTTTCTTTCTGTTCCTAAAGCAAGCTCAGGATAACATCACCAGCATCCAGCTGCTGCATCGGGAGGTTCTGCAGAACGTCTCGGTAATCAGATGGTGGGGAAGGACAATACCTCCCTCTGTGGGGCTGATGGAGCCCTTCCCAATCTACCCTGGGCTAACCCTACACAGGGCAGAGCTGCCCATTAACTAGGGCAGTGTGTAGGTGAATCACTCTGTGGGTATGTGGGGATTGAGGCTTGTCAACATCTTTCTCCACTAAGCCAGAGAGTTGCCACTAGTCTCTATTTCCCTTTTGCTTATGTAAACAACAGGCATCTATTGAGCTGAACCCTCTTTTCCACTGATCTGTTTTTCTCTTACCTATTTCTGTTTTCTCATTACCCACCTATTCAGTGAGGGAGTACAAATGCACTGATCCCTGATCCTTGAGAGGTACTGACCTTCAGAAGCTGAGGGGGCTAGAGTGCAATTGTTGTTGAAGGATGTTCATTTTCTCATTGTTTTCTTATTAGTCATTTTCCCACTGCAAAGTCCAAGTTCAAGTGCTTTTAGGGTCCATGACCTCCCCACATTAGGGAGGCTGTGCAAAAGAAAGGGAATATTAGCCAGATGAGGAGTCAGGAATCCCAGACGCTAGGTCTGTGCCTGCCACCAACAGCTGTGTGACTTCGAGTGGGTCACCTCCTTCCTGGGGCCTAGGTTCCTCCTGTGAAACAGGTGTTGTTCTCTAGGGCCCCTGAAGTTCCTTCAGATCAAATGTTCATCATCTCCTAGAAGGCTCCTGCCCCTAGTGTGCTTATCTTGCCTTGGGTGGCATATGGGTTGTCCCTCCAGGATGGGCAGAGGTCTCGGCTTTGCAGTGATTCAATCCTCCCCCAGGACGCTGAGAGCTGTTACCTTATCCACGCTCTGCTGAAGTTCTATCTGAACACCGTTTTCAAGAACTACCACAAGAAAAGAGCTGAATTCAAGACCCTGAAGTCATTCTCTACTCTGGCCAACAACTTTATTGTCATCATGTCAAAACTTCAACCCAGCGTGAGTTCAACAAAGTTGGGCCTAGGAATCGGGAAACAGTGTGTTTTGAGAACACTCTCTTCCCTTATCCAATCCTGGCTTGTATTCCACAACAGGGAGTCATGGAGGTTTTGGAAAAAGAGTGCTGGGTTCAGGTCTAGATCTGCTTCTAATCAACTGGGTGACACTTTGCAAAGTGCTCAGCCTTTCTGGCTTCAATTTTGTCATCTGTAAAATGAGAATGACACATCTCCCCAGAGAGATTGCTATGAGAATTAAAGGAGACAGCTTCTGCCATATGATGGGAGTCGGGAGTCAGTCATTGACTACTTTGAGGATGCAGAGCTCAGCTCTGTCCTCTCAGGCCTTGGGACCTGCTGTGGCATCACCATCATCATCATCTAATTCTTGGCTCAACATTTTTTTTTCCTTGTTATCCAGCAGGAAAATGAGATGTTTTCCGTAAGTGAGAGTGCGCACAGGAGGTTTTTGCTGTTCCAAGTAGCATTCAAACGGGTAAGGCTAGGAGCTGGGAGCTTGCCCTCTTAGCAGAAGTAGACTAGCTTGACCTGCAACACTAAGGGGCCTCAGAGACCTAAAGGTGACTCCACCAGGATTGCCCCAAATCTACCTGATTTAGCAGGAACATAGGCATATTTACATCAATTAGCATATACTTTGTATAAGTGGCACAAATGAAGTGGTCTTTTGTTCCTCTGCTGTTATCAAGTTAAAATGCTATTATATTTCATTATTGGGGACTTTCCCTGTGAGAGTTTTATGGGTACTTGAACTGGGTAATGAAAGAAGCGAGAGAGGAAGAAGGGAGTCACCCCATCCACCCCCAAACACATCTGCAGTATTTTCCATAATGCTCAAGTGGTCTCATTTATGAATAAAAATGATGGGAAATTATATTGCCTCTTCCTAAAGTTAGACACACACACAAAAAATCCAAATTTCATTCTCAATACCTCTCCCCACAGGTTTTTTTTCCCCCACAAACGTGATTTTGATCTGTTTTTGGAACTCATACATTGGCCTATAAATAAATGGTGAAGAGCAAAATACATGAGGGAAAGAGGCCACAGGCTCATTTCCTTATCTGTACAGTAGACACAAATGGCAGGCCATACCCACTCCAGGCTGCATTCTGTGGTTCTTGTGGCTAGTGGTGCCAAGTGCTCTTCCCTTGGCCTTTACCCAATGCTACTCTGTGGCTACTCTCTTTATCCTCATCCCCAAAGCAGACACTCAGATGGCGATAAGGGATGGGCAGATGAGATCATCAGAAACCATTCCACGGGTGATCCAGCCCACGATTTGGAATCGTGTCTGTTTCTGACATGGCAGATTGGAAGGAAAATAGTCTCACAGCTAACGTGACTGACCTCCAGCTCTCCTTTCTCCTTAGTTGGACATAGAAGCAGCTCTGACAAAAGCCTTTGGGGAAGTGGACATTCTCCTGACCTGGATGGAGAAATTCTACAAGCCCTGAATGTCCAGATCAGGACAGTGTCTTCGTTTGTTCTTCACGTAATTTCAAACAGGTGTCCCTTCCTGTGCTACTCGCTGGGCACTTCACACCCTTGGCCATGGGCCCCACTATTGTCCCAGGCTTATCTTCAAAGACTTTATTCTTTCAGCAGCCCAAACGACAGTCAAGGAGCCTGTAAATAATCTACAAAGTGGATTCCTGTATTGATTACAACTCTAATTACTGCCAGTGCTTCAACTGAAGTTATATTTATTTGTGAGACGCTAACTTCCGTGAAGGTAGCAGAATATAATGTGCCCCAAACTTCCATTTTTATTTCCCATGATCCCTGCTGCAGTGTGAGGCAGTGGATAGGTGCTCAATTAATACTTAATAAACTGGATTTTTTTTTTTTACCTGTCTTGGGATTTTTGAGGAACAATGAGGGATGCTAAGATATGATATTAAACTTTAGCATGTGGAAATCACATATCTGCAGGGGCAGAGCATTGGGTTGAAGGTGAGCATTGGTTTGAAAAGTAAATGATTAAAGATAACATGTTGTTTAAAGTGCCTGGCACAAAGCAGATTGTCACCAAACATTTCATTTCCTGCTGTGCTCCCCACCCCCCAACCTCCATCCCCTATGCTTGGGTTCCCTCCTTTTCTTATCCTTGTCATTCTTCCCTTTATCTGATACTTGTGAAGGTGACAATGTTAAGCTGACATCACTGATTGTGTCACTGTACCTGAAGGTACTATCAAATCTGTGATGACATCTCTTGCTAAAAAAGAGCAACTCACCTCAGGTCTGGCAGGCTTTTCTTCCTACTTCTGGGCAAGTGCCTAGGGAGACTGTTGTGTATCAGGGAAAAATCCTTTTAATGGCAAGAACGATCATTCTCAAGTTCTGACTGTACTTTGTGGTTGACATTAATCCAAAGAGAGAGTCTGACTATGATCTTAAGAGAAAGAGTACACATAGAAGTCAGGGTGTTTTCTTCTCCGTGACAGAAGTGCTACTCAGAGCCCCTTGTCCTCTAGGAACCCCAGGTTACTTTCCTTCCCACTTTGCTATATGTTGTCCAGAAATGGCAAAGAGATGAAGGGCATTTTTAAAAGCCTTTGGATCAGGACAAAGCTCTTCCTAGGAGTGTTTTCATACCAGGCCCCTTCCTAGCTCACAGGGCTGAGGTGCATCCTCATGATGCAGCCCAGAGGCTCTCTGTTTGTGTGAAGCCCAGGCCTGGGAAGGGTTTCTGAAGTGGCAGCTATACCTACACTCCAGCCTGATGCCATGTGATCTAGAGCGAAGGCAGCAAAGTCCCTGTGACTAAAGACACTGCAAATGCCACAGCCTGTTACATGGTTTGGAAAGGAAGCAGGTGGCATTGAGACAAATGCTATGCATACCCAGAGCCCCCTGAGGCACACAGTGGGGTGCAAAGGTGTGCAAGATTATCTGGGACAGAGCCATGCTCAAGGCACAGATAGATGGGGGCATGCAAGGTGATCAGGGCTTTGTGAGGAGATGCAGCAGTTATTGGAAATTAGCTGGCAGACAAGACTCATTGGCATCAAGGTATGGCTGCAGGGGTATAGCAAGGTGGGTGAGTCAGGCTGGGAATACTGATGTAGTCATTTGAATCAGTGTCCTCCATCTTGGCAGCAGGCTGATGGCAGATGCTCATATATTCACAGCTGGTCTTCAGAGATGGGGCATGGAGCCAGGGAGCTTCAGGCACCTGGGAACACCAAGTAAGCATCACTGAATCTGGACAGATTTTAGTATCTTCCCAGCTGTGTTTCCATAACAGGAAATGGGGGGCATGGACATGGGGACTCTGAATTCTAGAAGGCAAAGACAGAGGTAGCTGATCTCCATCAAGTGGGCCAGCCCTGGGGATTTTCAGGGTGGTGCCTTACCCTAAATAACTGGAAAACACTTAGTACTAATGTGGGCAGGAAATGCCTTAAATGGGTCTCAGACTGAAATCGCGTGGCTAAGCACGGGTCTGAAGGAGACCCAGCTGCCAGAAGAGTATCCCCTTGGGGATAAAATAATGTGACTTGTGGAACAAATATGCATCTTCTTAGGGAGTAATTCAAAGGTATGGTGAGTCACCCTTGTACTTCTGTAAGGGCTTGGAGAGGCCATGACATGGCATTCCAGAAAGGGGCTGGGCAGGGAAGGGGAGGAAAATTGCAGACCATGTAGTACTGCGCTGCTTCTCCTCCCCAGACAGATCATCTCTTCCCTTCAGATCATCTACCTTCAGTAAGATTAGTTCTTAAAGGACAGGGCTGTGTCAAGGACCCCAACATGGCACAATTACTATAATATCCACAGAAAGCCATAGTAGGGACTGTGATCATGTACTTAAACTCAAGTTCTAAGATCTAGAAGTCCAGTACCCTGAATACAGTCAGCACTCAGTAAGTGCTCATTGAAAGGAGCCTTTATGTTTTGTATTTTCCAAGAGGGAAAAGCAGAAGTAGTTTGCTTCAAAACATCTCTTAGCTGGATGCAGTGGCGCACATCTTTTTTTTTTTTTTTTTTTTTTTT